>ML770238.1:0-13224 GCA_009733575.1 Gymnopus androsaceus JB14
GTATTAGGACCTGATATTAGAACGACTTGAACAACTCACAGTCAGTGCATGCTTTGTCCCCAAAATCCTTCTCCCATCGCGCGCTGTGTGCGCAAGCAAGTGTCAAGTCGAGAGGAACAATTTCAAAGCATAAGTACAAAATGATAGCTATTGCAGCATTTTTGGACAACAAAAAGGTGGAAGAAGGGTTCAACTTTTAGTGCTGAACGTTAAAGCTTGAAGTCCGAAGTCAACCCGGAGTTCAGCGTAATGCGAATAGGCGTCTAATTTACTATCGTCGAGCGCCCATCTTCATCAACTCCGAAAAGACTCACAAGTTTAAATCATTTCGGCCAGGACACGTCCACGCCGGCTGCGATTTGTCCAGTCAACGGAGTAAGCTTAAGGGAGAAACAGGCATGCGAACTTCTTGCTATTGGCTGTACACGGCACTGGGGACATCGGGGATGGTAATTGGGCAGGAAAATGCTGGTCGCATGCATGATATCGCGTACGACTGGATCGTGATCTGACGAAGACGGCCGGCAGCCAACGACAGCTCGATGTATAAAGACAATGAGTAGCAATGCTCAAGGAAGGAAACCTCTAGACCATCTAGCGGCTGGCCAGTAACAATGGGAAACTGGATCTCACTTAACTTTCCACCAAAAGCAGAGTTTTCTGTTGACCAAATTCCCGACCTTACAGGACAGGTTATGATAGTAACTGGGGCTAATACCGGCATGTATCATACCCCTCTGAAGTTGCCGTACAAAAACTTATCCCTCTTTACGCTCGCTTCCAGGAGTAGGAAAGGCTATAGCCCAAGAACTTTTGAAACACAATGCCAAAGTCTACATCGCCGCACGAAGTCAAGAGAAAGCTGAAGCTGCGATCAAAGAGTTGAAAACCAAAACTGGGAAGGAGGCTATATTCTTGAAATTGGATCTGAGCGATCTAAGGACGATTAAGCCCACCGTCGAGGAATTTTTAAGGTTTGTTCATTTTATTGGGATCTAAGACTTCGGATGGATGACTGACACGGCACTCTTGACTGGAATAGCAAGGAGACACAACTTCACGTCCTCATAAACAACGCGTATGTATCTCTACTTCAATCATCTCCAGGCCAATACTTATGCGATCCGCTCTCTCAGGGGAGTTGGCCAACCACCGAAGGATATGCTGACAGCCCAGGGATTCGACTTGCAGTTTGGAACCAATACTCTTGGTTCGTCAACTTCTCTCTCTCAAATTCCGTGTCATACATAACTCTTACATGTACTTGGCCAGGCCACTTTTACTTCACTATGCTCCTCCTTCCCACTTTGATATCCACAGCTAAGGCCACCCCGGGCAACAAAGGAAAAGTCCGTGTAGTCAATGTCTCGTCTTACGCTCATCACTCCTTCCCGAAAATGAAATATGAGACTTTCAAGGATGGGCCAGAGAGGAGCAAGATGAGCAAGATGAGTTTATATGGACAGAGTAAAACCGTGAGTCTTAATAACGTCGGACAAGAGATCCTTACACCGGCGTCATCTGCAGGGCAACATCCTATTCTCGAATGAGCTGGCAAAACGATATGGCGACCAGGGAATCGTATCCATCTCTGTCCATCCAGGCAATATACGGTCTGATTTCAATCGACATGCACCTGCACTCCTCGTGAAACTGGTGGTGTGTCCAAAATCCCAGTTCTCCCTATTGCCCATAATTTGACTGCCACCTCGGATACAGTCACCATTGATTTTATACCCGATTGAACTAGGTGTTCTGACGCCACTATACGCAGCAACGGCTCCAGAATGTGCTCAGCACAATGGTAGAGTGCGTAGCTACATTACAGCCTTTTGACTATCGATCACTAATTTAACTTTGACACAGTATCTCACAGCGTGGGCTCGCTATGTCTCCAGTGAGCCAGATCCGAAAACCAGAGATCCTGCTGATGCAAAGGCGTTATGGGACTATATGGAGGAGCAGGTCAAGTGACAAGGATTATTGATATCTGACGTAGAGAGTTTATGACCGTTGTGTTTTTCACTTTAACTAGTTATCGCAGCCACTTCGTATGCAGCAACTGCTGCTATTTCATCATTACGTCTACTATTAGGTTTTCGGCAGTGCACTTGAATGTTTTCATTTCTCCTTCCGCTAGGACTCATCCAGCAGTTGAGCGAAGGTCATTCAATATGCAATACTCCAACAGTTTGCAGCGTAACAAAGAAAGCTGCTAAATAATCTAGGAATAAATGCAGGAGAATCGTTACCATAACTTCGCACCTTTCAATCTTCAGCATAACAGTTGGCAAAATATAATCGAGATTCGAACTGTCTGGATGAGGCCCACAAAAGTTGTTTTCAAAGCAAGTAAAAGTTCGAATCGTACAGTGATTTGGCAGGTGGTAGACTAGAACGTGAAATAAGTCTTTCGTCAATCCTCTCTATCAATCCTATTGCACAATTTCCCTGATTTCTTCAAAAAATGGAAGCTTCCCACTCAACACCTCCGGGACACCACTGGGAACTGGGTTTTTTGTCGATCGTGATTTTATGGTGAAATTCACAGTCTTCATTGAATCAAATATTGACTACTCGAGAAGCGTGTCAAATACAATCCATTCCTTCCATTGACATTGCCGGGTTATCTCCATATCTGAGCGCAATTACGATGGAGATATGTTCTAGCGGATGTGCTTTCTGATTGGAATTTAAGAGTGATTGGAAGAGGGAATAGATCCAGTTATGATGCCTGTTTCAAAGACGTCGAGTTTTAGGATATTCAGATTGCACTTTCGTTTTCTTGAATTGTACCGACTATTTTATTCACGGGAATGTTTGAGTATCCGATACGGTGAATGAGGAGAGGATGAGCTGATTTGTACGGATGAGTAGGCTGTGATTGCGAACATGATTTGAGATAGTGAGCGCATAGTTTGGACGTCGTGGTAACACTGGTAGGTGTCGCTGGGGGCAAAGGCGAATACACCCAGAAATCCAGTGCCTTTAAGCAAGTGCCCTGGCTAGTGTATTACCCAGCCCTTTGACTGGTGCGTTTGAGGCACTTGTCCATCAAGTGCCTTGGTCTTTGCTCCCGATGCGTGTAGTCCAAGATCTACTCGGTTGGCACTCACATCTCGAAGCCTGCCCTTAAGTCAATTGTGGGAAATGTGACAGCGTTACAAGTATCACTTGAACATCAACCACCATCATGTCTTCGGCAATCTTTCCAAACGCTCGAGATTTCTCAATACATGGTTCAAAGTTTTACAGTATCTCTTATCATGGATCTCAATGGACCACAATCTTGGATGTAAGTTTATGAAAAATGCAGTCAATGGATCAACTAAGAATATCATCTATTGATAGGAAATCATTGGAAGGCTGTCTTATTCACCGCAGGCATTCTATGATGCAGACAATGGCATAAAATATTCTCGCAAGATTTGCTATCCAGGCACAAGGGAACAAATTCTCTCAGACATTGAGAGTTGGGCAATCAATCCTCAGTCAGATATGCCATTAGGCTACTGGATGTCTGGAATGGCTGGGACAGGCAAAAGCACAATTGCCATGTCTCTTTGCACAAGATTAGAATATAAAGGCTTGCTTGCTGGGACTTTCTTCTGCTCCCGCCAAATTCCTGAGTGTAGGAATTACCATTTGGTGATACCCACATTGGCATACCAGCTAGCAAAGTATTCAGAAAGATTTGCTACTTCACTGAGAAATGCCTTGCAACAAGATCCTGATCTTGCAGTAAAAGATCCAGGAAAGCAAATTAAAACTCTCTTGATTGCACCCTGGAGGACTGTCATGAATGGAGAAACAACAACACCAGTCCTTATTCTGGATGCTTTAGATGAATGTGATAATATTTCACTGGTTCTTGAACCTCTCATATCAGCAATCCAGGACCAGGAATTGCCTGGTTTAAAGTTTTTCCTGACTAGTCGCCCAGAACAAGCAATTCTACAACTGATGCATTCAAGTTGCCCAACTACTAACTCCATTCCCAGAGTTAAAGAATTCATCTTGCACCAAGTAGAAGAAAGTTTTGTCCAGCAAGATATTTACACTTATATCAAGGCTGAGCTGAATGGCTTGTCTCCTGCAGAGGAGCAGCTGCAGACCCTTAAGAAACTGTCAGGAACTCTTTTCATTTATGCATCAACTGTTGTGAAATTTGTGAAGGGTGTTAGCAGCCATACAAGACAGCAAGCAAGATTGACACATTCACTTGAGCAGGGAAATAACCCTGAGGATATCAAACAACTTTATGCTGGAATTATGAATGGTGCAATTTCAGCAGAAGAGCTCTCTTATGAGGAGACTAAACAAGATTGGATGATCATTTTTGCAATCATTACTGCAGGAAAGCCATTGACATGCAATGCTGTAGCTGAGCTCCTAGAAATTGAACTGGAGCTTGTAACAGATCTGATTTCCAGGCTCCAAGCAGTTTGCTATATCTCATATCAAAATAACTGTATATTTACTTTTCATGCATCTTTTCCTGATTTCATTACCACCTACAAACAGGTTGAGGGTGTCATGTATATCCCTACATCCCAACATTTGAAATTGATGTTGGGTTGTTTCACAGTAATGGAGAAGCTAAGATTCAATATCTGTAATCTTCCTTCATCATTCATACCAGATAAAGAAGTCATTAACTTTGATGAGAGTATCAAGGAAAATATAGGAGAAACACTTCAGTATTCCTGCCAGTTTTGGAGTTATCATTTCCTGCAATCTGAGTTTCAAGGAAATGATATAGGCACACTGAAGGAGTTCTTGAAGGCAAAGGGAGTATATTGGATTGAAGCTATGAGCTTACTAGATCTACTGCCAAATTGTGGAGAAGCTATAAACTTGATGTGCAAGGTGAGTACCACATAGATTATCCTTGGCACATCAGAGATTGAATTTTCATAGAAATTATCATGTAGTGATCCTGCATCAGAAGCAATATTGATATTGCAATACCTCCAGAATTTACTGATCCAATTTTCATGTGGAGAAGCAAGGGGCAGGACTCCACATCTTTATCTCAGTATAATTCCTTTTTGGAAAAACAATTTGGAATGTAAGCCCCAAGTAAAAAGGAGTTTGAGAATAGAAGCCTTAGCACAAAATCGGATTACTGATATAATATGGAAGGGTCATGAACGGTCAGTTTTGGCAGTGGCCTTTTCACCTGACGGAACTAGAATTGTGTCTGGGTC
The DNA here is from genome assembly GCA_009733575.1 of Gymnopus androsaceus JB14. NCBI lineage: Eukaryota > Fungi > Basidiomycota > Agaricomycetes > Agaricales > Omphalotaceae > Gymnopus > Gymnopus androsaceus. The sequence continues at coordinate 5,211 of ML770238.1, forward strand.
ACATGACCAGACAGTAAAGATCTGGGATGCAGCTACTGGTACTCAGATAGGTGAATCACCAGAAGGTCATGAAGGTTCAGTCCAGTCAGTGGCCTTTTCACCTGATGGAATTAGAATTGTATCTGGGTCATCTGACAAGACAATAAGGATCTGGGATGCAGCTACTGGTGCTCAAATAGGTGAACCTATGGAAGGTCATCAATATTCAGTCCTGTCAGTGGCCTTTTCACCTGATGGAACTAGAATTGTGTCAGGGTCATCTGACAGGACAATAAGGATCTGGGATGCAGCTACTGGTGCTCAGATAGGTGAACTGAGAGGTCATGGAAATTCTATTTCATCAGTAGCCTTTTCACCTGATGGAACTAGAATTGTGTCTGGGTCATCTGACAAGACAATAAGGATCTGGGATGCAGCTACTGGTGCTCAGATAGGGGAACCTCTGGAAGGTCATAAAAATTCAGTCCTGTCAGTGGCCTTTTCACCTGATGGAACTAGAATTGTGTCTGGGTCAGATGACAAGACAATAAGGATATGGGATGCAGCTACTGGTGCTCAGATAGGTGAACCTCTAGAAAGTCATAAATATTCAGTCCAGTCAGTGGCCTTTTCACCTGATGGAACTAGAATTGTGTCTGGGTCATCTGACAAGACAATAAGAATCTGGGATGCTGCTACTGATGCTGAGATAGGTGAACCTCTGGAAGGCCATGAAGATTCAGTCCTATCAGTGGTTTTTTCACCTGATGGAACTAGAATTGTGTCTGGGTCATCTGACAAGACAATAAGGATCTGGGATGCAGCTACTGGTGCTCAAATAGGTGAACCTCTGGAAGGTCATAAAAATTCAGTCTTGTCAGTGGCCTTTTCACCTGATGGAACTAGAATTGTGTCTGGGTCATCTGACAAGACAATAAGGATCTGGGATGCAGTTACTGGTGCTCAGATAGGGGAACCTCTGGAAGGTCATCAATATTCAGTCCAGTCAGTGGCTTTTTCACCTGATGGAACCAGAATTGTTTCTGGGTCATCTGACAAGACAATAAGGATCTGGGATGCAGCTACTGGTGCTCAGATAGGTCTGGAAGGTCGTAAAAATTCAGCTTCATCAGTAGCCTTTTCACCTGATGGAACTAGAATTGTGTCTGGGTCAGATAACAACACAATAAGGATCTGGGATGCAGCTACTGGTGCTCAAATAGGTGAACCTCTGGAAGGTCATCAACATTTAGTCAAGTCAGTGGCTTTTTCATCTGATGGAACTAGAATTGTGTCTGGGTCATTTGACCAGACAATAATGATCTGGGATACAGCTACTGGTGCTGAGACAGGTGAACCTCTGGAAGGTCATCAATTTTCAGTCCTGTCAGTGGCTTTTTCACCTGATGGAACTAGAATTGTGTCTGGGTCAGATGACAAGACAATAAGGATCTGGGATGCAGCTACTGGTGCTCAAATAGGTGAACCTCTGAAAGGTCATGAAAACTCTATTCCCTCAGTGGCCTTTTCACCTGATGGAACTAGAATTGTGTCTGGGTCATATGACAAGACAATAAGGATCTGGGATGCAGCTACTGGTGCTCAGATAGGTGAACCTCTGGAAGGTCATGATGATTCAGTCCAGTCAGTGGCCTTTTCACCTGATGGAACTAGAATTGTGTCTGGGTCAGATGACAAGACAATAAGGATCTGGGATGTAGCTACTGAATCTTTCCAAGGTAATGCTCCAACCTGTTCTGTCCATAATCAGTGTTTACCTAGACATATAGCACATAACCACTGGCATCTATCCAGTCATGGCTGGATTATCTTTCCCCATCTTCCTCATGGTATAATCTGGATTCCTCCTCAGTTTTGTAAACTGTTATGGAGGGCACACAATACATGCATTATTTCTCAATCAGGATACACTAAGATATCCCTCGAAGACTTTGTATATGGGGAAGAGTGGTTCTGTTGTATTGAGGACTGAAGTCCGACCATCTTGTTGGCTTGTTTCTTTGCAAAGGAAATTACTAATCGCTTGTATCATTCTCAATCTTTTCTACTTACGTATTCCTTGAAATATATGAAATTCCTGTTTCCTAACCACATTGTCAAACAAAAACCTTGTCTTCTTGGGAAATCTTCTACATGCGCACAGGCTGCAAAAATAAATAAGAATTCTAAGAACAAGGAGAGATGTCAAGGTCAGCAATGATCCCAGCAGGGAGTCAAACCCAGATCTTGCATGTGAACACTCACAAAGCAGGTAAGTATAATCAATACACCACCAGCAAACAACATTGAGTATTACCAGAACAAAATTTATATATCCTATACAGAAGCAAACCCAGAAGCAAATGTAGTCTCATTCAATCTCCCTCACACTTGCCCTGTATTGACCTCCTGCATTACATCATAACCCCCTCCTTTCCAAGATGAATCATGTTTACATCAGCAAAACCTGGGTGAACTGGACAGCACTGGATAGCACTGTCCAGCACTCATAGCACTCATAGCACCCATAGCAAGGTCCCCATCTATCCAGAGCTATGGACTGCTATGGGCTGCTATGGATTGCTATAGAGCATGACATCTGTCAACAGGCAATATAATTAGGGAAGTCTATAGTAACTCATAGCTACCCATAGCAATTCATAGCAGTTCATAGTTCTATGGCTGCTATGGCTTGCTATAACAGCTATGGCAATTATCCAGGTTTTGCTGATGCCTGCTACTTTTTGGGCCCAAGTACTTTGGATGGTGTTATATCCATGCTATCATCACCGCTCATGTCCAACACTTACCGCCAATTTCCAATCATTTGCCATTGATCAATCAACCTTTCAATATAACTACTGTTATATCCATACAATCATCACCGCTTGTTGCTGATGTCCAACACTCGCTGCCAATGTTTGACACTTGCCGCCGATTTCTGATCAATTGCCATTGATCAATTGACATATTGATCTGATAGCTGCCCTTTACCTTTGGAAACATCCCTATCATGTTTGGACACACTTTCCGATACTTATTGTTTTATTCCTCTTATATTGTTTTGTCTTTCTTACTGAATTACTTTATTGTTATACTTACTGAATACACTCCCAGATATATATTACTTATTGTTCTTTACATTTATCCGTTTATCCGAGCTCACTAGTATTTAAGTGGTATACCATGTATCATAACTTTAGTTTGAAAATCGACTTAGCCTAGCTGATCTTCTCTATTCTTATTTCTGACATCTCCACCGATCAATTGATTGACATTGCGATCGATTTGTGATCGACTTGTGGCTGTGCATTTGCTCCACTCTGCCCTTCTTCCACTCCTTTCCTCTGGGACACATTACAGTGTGTTAAGGGTGTTGCTAATAGCTTCACCGAGTCCCGTTACTTCAAAGGTCCAACCCGGATCATTGATCGATTGTCATTGGTTGATTCCCATGATTGATTTGCGATCGATTTCCCGCCGCTTTGATCTGGGCTGCACGGGCTTAACAGATGGGAACTAAATCGCAAAAGAAAAAAGCTACCTCAAGACAAGGGGGTTCAAAGAATCTAGTGCCCGACCAGGCCTAGGTTAGTTAGTCCAGCCCCTGCAGCCCAAAAAAAAAAAATTTGACACCCTAAAGATTGACCTATTTTGACCACTTTGGGCATCCTGAAAACTTCAAAATGCATATATCTTACACTACCTGTAAGTAAATAGCATCCATTGTATAAATTATAGCCTTCCTACACCTCCTGGCTCCCATGTACTTACTTGCTTGCTTTGGCCGGTCAAAGCAGGACATATGATAAGTATCACTGTATTAGTGTTTCAGAAGGAAAATTGAGATTTTTTATGGCTTATGGATGCTCAAAAAAAGCTCAAAGTGAAGGTACAGTGTCCAAACAGTGTCTTCTGACTCTGTAGAGAGCAATTTATGATGAAATCTTATCTTGATATACAATATATGGGTGTGGGAATGCTTACATAGTTAGTTAGTCCGCCGGCCAGGCTCAAGAAAAAAAAATCAACATCTGGTCATTTTTTATAAATTTTACACCCCCTTGCCTCAAGATGCTCAAAAAAATCCTCTTGTCATGCTCTGTGGTGACTTTCTGGAGCTAAGTATTAAATAATTTGACACTAATTCCCTACCAAGAGCTTTAAGGTCCTGCCTACTTACTCTTCAGATGTTTTGCCCCTTCCAATCCCAGAGTGGAAGTTTGACTTACTATGAAAGGCAGGAAGGAAGAAAGGAAGGAAGGAATTTTGCAATCACCTGCATCAGCAAAAATGGTCTGGGCCTGGAATAGTGTCATGCCCCGTACCACCAATTCCACTATCTTCAACCCCAAACCCGCCCAATCATACGTATAACCCAACCTCGCAGCCCAACAACCACCCGCTAACCCCACAACGGGTCTCAGCTACTTCTGTACATACTTACTACTCACCAATCCAACATCCCGCTTGTATATAACTGGTAATCTCTCTTGGAGGACCCCTTGTCTTGATATTAACTTGTTTACTCCCGTATCTCTTGTTTTTCTCTCTATTTTCTTATACTCTTGTCAATTCATCTATTTTCTCAATACATGCTTGTTCTGGCTTCTGCTTTTTGACTCACGCATCGGCTTGACTACCAGCAAGCTCATACAACAACCAGACTCGCCGCCATTGACTATTTGACGTCGGCTCATATAACTAGACTCAGAACCCACATTTGGGAGCTTTGGCATTCCCAATCCACCCGCTTCTCACTACAGTCTTTCACCGCTCCTTGGCACACCACTGGTCCTTGGCACAAACCACTTTTATACATGCCCTAAGCACTTTTAAGCCTTGGACTTGGTTCCATAAATCAAGTTTCACTGGCTTACCTACTTGTACATACCAGTTTGAGGCATATAGAGGTCAGCGAGCAGAGGACAATGCTTGCAGTGAGCGGAGGGCAGAATACAGATCAAATATTTATCTTATCATGTCACATCACACTAAACCAAATTTGCCTCGAAAGCCAGTTTTGAAGATGTTCGGGATATTGGAGTCCCCCATTCCAAAGCCAAGGTCAAATGTATGTCAAAGAAGAGAGCAACAATTCAGAAGAGAGAGGAGATGACAACTCAGAGGTAAACTGCAGAAGTGCCGTTGCCATTATGTGACAGATGTCGTAATGTGCCAAGGACCGGTTTTTTGCTGATAAGGCATCCAAAACATAATTGGACTCGGATTGTACTTTAGATGTTTATATTGGCTTCGGATGGCCCCCATTCCATACATACCAGCTACTCTACTCTATCCCAACTTGTCCGGTTGCCAGAAATCTAACATGTAATTTACTGAATTTCACTTAAGATTTGCCCATGCCAAGGAGCAGTGAAAGACTGTACTAGTCTTTGACTAGTCCACCTGCACGCATATTCAATTGCAGATCTTGCCTGTCTTTTATACTAAAGGCCACAAAGCTACTTTCAGTACCTTTCCCTAAGACCGTCGACCCCAGTCTTACAGATAGCCTATAGGTTAGACCAAGATGACCTGGGCAACCTGGGCAACCTGGGTGACTTAGGCAACCTAGGAATTTGCCCAAATCCTGATATCACTTGAGGGTGACTTAGGCTACCTAGGAATTTGCCCAAATCCTGATATCACCAGAGGGAGCCTCATTGCAGCCTGAGCACAACCTGAGCACAACTTGAGTGCAACCTGAACACAACCTGAGTACAACCTGAGGGAACCTGTGTGAGACCCGGTGCACAAAACGGATCTTGAACCAAGGTATCCCAAATGTCTCGCACCTAGATGTAGGTGGAGACCAAATGCAACCACCCGGGGTAACCATGCCGTAAGGTGGGTCTGGACAGTAGTATGAGTGTTGCACGGAACAGTACAAGCCTCAGAGGTGCAAGGAACAGTGTACAGGCCACCTGATGACGTAATCAGGAGGAAGCGGGTGGTATTGTGGTCCGACAACCAGAAATGAGTAGAAGCAGATGGAATATGGATGAAGGGGTGGTCCAAAAAGGTGTAATAAGTCCAAATATGGATAATGTAGGTGGAATACAGCAAAAGCGGATGGAAATAGCGTGGGAGTGGGTGAAAGCGGGCGGAAATAGCGTGGGAGCGGACGGAATAGCACAAGAGTGGATGGAAATACCATGGGAGTGGATGGAATAGGGTGAAAGCAGATGGGAATAGTGTGGGAGCGGGCAGAATTGAGTGAAAGCGGACGGTCCCAGAGGTTCTAGAGGTAGCAAAACCCAAATAGGAAGCTCCCAGGGAGCTTTGGTTGTAAAGTTGTAAACAGGGATAGAAGACAGTGAGCTCTGGACATAGATTTGGTATCTACAGACAGGGCCTTGCAGTTAATGCAGATGACAGTGGGTCTTCGAATGGAGCTCGGAAGGCACAACTGGTTAGAACAGATAGAAATAGAGAGACAGAGACAGAGACAGAAGCAAAATGGGATTGATTCAGTAAAAATGGTAATAACAGACTGGGGTACATGGACTCGGGGTGTCTACTTATATACTGTAGGTGGCTGTGTAAGTCATCAGGAGGGCCTGATGGATGGTTATCAAGTGCGGGAAGCACCTGGGAGACAGGATAAATGGTAATCACATGTAGAAAGTGCCCAGCAGGCAGGATAAATGGTAGATAAGCCTGGAAAGCGCCCGCACTTTAGGCAATGAGTGCGGGAAGTATCTGCGGATGGTCAGGAAGCGTGGGAAACATCAGCAGGTGGATAGCGGATGCAGGGAGTGTCTGGAAATGAGCCAAGGCCTGACAACCTGGGGCAGCCTGAAGAAGCCTGAGGAAGCCTGGGACAGCCTGAGACAGCCTGAGATTTATCTAGAACTAGGATTACAAGCTAAATAGTTCAATAAACTAGTACATTGAATTATAATGTGTATACAGTAAATATCATTAAAAGAACAGTAGACACCCCAATTATTGGAATTTATCTAGATATAAGTGCATAAAATAAGTGCCCAAATAAGTGCCAAACCGCATGAGCTCCTGTAGACTGCGTACAATTAAAAGTCTGTTGATGGGGTCAAATCAGATTCATCATGAAGTAACAGTTAACTTGATAAATATGTTAGTATACTTGAACTTGAGTTAAAAATACTTAAGTGAGGTGTTCCGAGTCATAAGTTAAGGCTAGTAGAAACATTAATGAGTCTCAAAAAATAAGTTCACCTTGAAATAAGTCAAATATACATGAGTTTAATGAGGTAATAAGGTTTCAGTAAGATAAATGTGGAAATTGAGCAAAAAGATACAGCTGAATAATAAAGTAGGAGAATTATTTTTTGGCTTGTATAACTCAGCAGAAGTATCCCTAGGTTACCTCAAGTTGCCTCAGGCTTCCCAGGCTTCCCTAGGCTTCCCTAGGCTTCCTCAGGTTCCCTCAGGTTTCCTCAGGCTTCCTCAGGTTCCCTCAGGTTTCCTCAGGCTTCCTCAGGTTCCCTCAGGTTTCCTCAGGCTTCCTCAGGTTCCCTCAGGTTCCCTCAGGTTTTCTCAGGTTTCCTCAGGTTTCCTCAGGTTATCTCAGGCTCCCTCAGGACTCCTTCAAGAAGCCCAGGAATAAGGGGGTGGACTTATGAAAGCCTGGGAGACCTAGGTGACCGGGGTGACCTGGGTGTCCTAGGAGACCTAGGTAGTCCTTAGGTGTCCTCAGGTCATCCAAGGCCCAGACCATTTTTACTGATGTGTACAGCTTACCCTATTACCCAGGCAATTTGCAAAATATTTAAAGTCAACAGTGATGAAACACAGGTCCTCAGTTTGCTGGTCAAGATCCCCCTCTTTGAGTCTGTGACTTGGAGGTACATTGACTTTTTTGATCAATTTTTTTGAGTACAGCTAGCATCGATATGCATTTCAACTATTTCTTCATCGTAGTCCTAGGTTTAATTGGCATGGTTTGCGCAGTACCATTCGGTGTGAGTGTCCATCTCAGGCTCTATCATGAACCTCTAGTAACCTCATACTTAACTTGTATTACCATCACCACAGGAAACATCTGTGC
>ML770239.1:0-13221 GCA_009733575.1 Gymnopus androsaceus JB14
CTAGTACGTTGGTTGCAGGAAGGAAGAGATCGGGGATGAAGGAACCAGGGGTATGAGGCGGGCTGGGTTCATGAGGTGAAAATAGAAAAGGTTACGCGCGCGAGGACCCCGGAATCTCCTATGGAACCTCCCTCGAAATAGCGTCATTTAGGGCCAGATTTGAGCGAAATCCTTGTCCAAATATAGCGTCATTTGAAGCGAAAAAGTTTTGTCCTTGTCCGCCCATAGCGTCATTTGAGCCGGCGCATCAGCGCCGAACCAAAAATTTTGACCTTTGAGAATGGCGCCAAGATGAAGCGTTGGCATTCAGCTTCTAATACTTCTAATACGTATAAGTAAAGGAGACATGTAGATATACGTATAACTGGTCGGGCGATTTTTTGGAATTTTTTAAAAAATCTGGGGATTTTTTTCGATTCACGTGATGATCCTTGTCCGAAATAGCGTCATTTAGCCCGAAATCATAGCGTCATTTAGGGCCTCTGGCCGAGGGAGGTTCCATAGGAGATTCCGGGGTCCTCGCGCGCGTTGCGCTAATTAGGTCACGAGCGCTAGCAAACAAACGTTCATTCGCTGCTCAGTGCTTGTCATCACTGCCCATTGCAGAGCGTTTGCAGGACGCGGCAATGTAAAGCTTTGGTATTTTCCTTCAATACTTTCATGGAATCCGCCAGAGGGCCGAACGGTCAGCACTTTATCGAAGTAGAATTTTCAGTAGATGTATGGCTCTTGGTGCGTTCTTCTGTGTTATCATAGGCTCTTGACCTAACACTTGCACAAATAGGTCTTCCATCATTTTGAATGCATTATGTTCAATGGACCAAGAAAATTTCGAAGACTACCAACATATATCTATGTACATCGACTACATTTTGTAGTTCTTTGCCTATGTCAAATCAACTATACTGTACCCAAGCACTTTTTGAGATGCAAGGTCATGTACTTGCTCACGAACACTTTCCCGCACGAGATGCAGAAAATCCCCCACCCATTCCAGTCTGCTCTCGAGACACCTTTTCCAGTGCAGATATCGCAGTCAATGATGTCGCTCGGTCGGGTGGATTGTGTGTTAAGTGGGTGCGCGCGCTGAACAACTGCATCGTCGTCAGTCAAGTCAATCGTGTTACAGGTTTCTTGGTGCTTCGACAGAAAGGCCTGTGTGAGAAAGAGTAGGTGACAGTCGTTACATTTGTATGCAATCGCGTTGAAGTCATTGGGACTAACAGCCAACCCTTCACAAAGCTGACCAAGTATTGCATTTCCATGTGAGATGGAGGGAGTTGGAGTGGTGGACATTGATGGTACAGCCGACCTACCATCATGCTGAGTCTGCGATGCTGAAACTGAGCGAGATGAAGATGCCTCTGCGATTCTGACCTTGCGGGTTACTGGAGCAGAATAATGACGATACGGGCTGAATCAAGCATCTTTCGGCGCCCTCGGTACTGATGAAAAAATCAGATATCTAACCATCACTGTGTCGTTGGACAAACACACCTAAACTAACACGATCTTTGAAATTGCTGTTGAGCATCCGCATACCATGATTGTGCATTGAGAACTCGCCACCATACTCCACAAACACTGGTGCCACATGGGCCCGGATGTTTGGAGGAAGTGCTCGGTAGATGGTTTGCAGTTCTATGGTCGCGACTGCGGTATAGTCATGGTGGTCAAGCTTTTGATGTTCATAAGTCTGTTCGGAGGCTGCAGTTAGTTCTGATTCTTCGCTTTTGTGCTAACATACCCCTGGTCCTGCAGGAAGGTTGCGAAAATTGCTCACAAGAGCACCAAACGAATAGATGCTGGTAATGTTCACTGTTTGGTATGTATAAGTATTGAGCAATAAGATACGCAGGACTAATCCACTTACAAAAGAAGCCACACTTGGAGCCGTGACCATAACGGTTTTCGGAATAATGGCATATAGCGTACCACATATCAAGGTGCCCTCCAGGGATTATGCGAACTGAAGGTGTTGGGCCGTCATTCTCGTCAGCTAGACCACAGAAGCAGGCAATATATCGACCACAGTCATTGAAGTACTTGATTAGTTGTAATGGGGCCACTTTCTGTCGGCGAACACTGGTTAAAGGGCTGCAACCACAGTGAACAAGCGTATGGTGCAAAATGAAGCATAGACTCACTATGGCATGGTTACCACTCCCTTCGCAATAGCAGAGTATACAATACATTCACGAGATGAACGTTGAAAGATGACCGCATCTCGTGCAAACGAAGGAACACTAGACAGTGGAAGCATGTAACTTTGCACGTCTTTGGGACCAGTGAAGACTTGGAGTGTCGACATAATGATGCAGTGGCTGCCATTCACCAACTCTCAAAGTTCCTTTTAAACACTCCTCAGTGCGCCAAAAGCTAGATACATATTCTCAATACTCCAAGGCAACACGTTGAAAAAATCCGGTATAAACGCTTGAAATATCATCAAAAGAATGGGACCAGCGGTGAATTCACGTCTTCTTTATTGTTCCGCTTGCAACAACGAAGCTGATTCTTTCTTGATAATGCTAAATCGATGGTCTTCACAAATCAATGGCTTGCGCATATGTTAAGAACCAACTGGAATCAAGACGGGCACCCTTTGAACGGAAAAATGCTGCAGAAATCGACAAATTGCTGTTTGGACACCCTCGGCGACCCATTTGCCTCGATGTGCTATTTTCTAATACTTATATGTATTGTAATGCTCATAATAATATTCTCTACCCAAATGTCGTTAAGTGCAGCAACTGATAACCAGCGACAAGCAATTGCTCAGGCGCGCATACTGCTTCAAGCTATAGGCCTCGATATATCTTCTCTTACAGGACTTTCTTCTTCCACACAACCTGACACGGAACCTACTCAAAATTCCTCGCATAAAATTCTCTCTCCGCAGCTCCCTCATCCAGCAGTTGCAGGTTACCACTACAGCCCCTCGCCTCTGGAATTTCATTCTGTGAATGTGGCTTGGTGTGCAGAAATCAATCACCAGACTACTATAAGTGCTCTGGTAGACCATCCCCTTAATGCGATCATTGAATACCCAGCAACTGGCCAAAGTGCTGAGCAGCTTGTTGCGCACAGGTTCTCTGTCAATCCAGACAATCCAAATGACCGCCCGCATCTAAATTTTCAGTATTCTCTTGGTGGTGACTCCAAAGGTGGTTACAGTGGTGCATTCTGCGGCACTCTTCTTGTAGATAGCCATAATAAACCGGTGTCTTGTCGATACCACAAACAATCATGTAAGTGTTTGATGTCTAAACAGCACTGAAACTGACCTATTAACCAGGTAAAGGCATCAAGCGATGCTCAGCTAGTGGTTTTGAACGTCTTCCCTCTGCATTCAATGCCAACTCTCAGTCTGATCAGGCGGTTATATTTTCTAAAACTCTCGCATTTTTCTGTGCATTACAGGAAAAAGGTTGTCCTTTCAATGGGTCTCTAGATGAACACAATTCTTCCGCAGAAGGTTCTGACAATAGTCTCCTTCCCAAGGACTACTTGGATTCCAGTAAGGAAGAGTGTAAATGCACTGGGAGATTAATCCTTTGCAAAAATGAGCAGAACAGTTCATATATCATGTAAGTTGACTGAGAGTTTGCGTTATATATTATTGAGTTACTGAATCAACGCACATAGTTGCGAACACTATTCAATGCAGTCTCGATTTCATCTTTTCCTTCGAAATATTGACCTTTTCAATGTCGGATATCTACAAGCTTTGCTTTCATGCAATTACAGCAGCATCAACCAAATTGAGAACAAAGCTCGAACCGCTGGTTATGGACCTCTAACTCCATGCCAATTTATTGCATCTGCACATGCAAAAAAACAGCTTTGCCGTGAGTCAAACTTTGTAAAATAGTATCTGTTGTATTCTGGTTTACATTCAACCTGTAGCTTTTTGGCACCGATTTCCAGATGGAACACTCAAAAGGGGCGAATTATCACTGTCAGAGGGATGCCCAGTTGATTTTTGTATCTATACTCCTGACAACCTCTCCGAATGTCCGCAGATGGTGGTGCTCTGCAAAGGAGTTCACACTCATCCTTTGCCATCTGCAACCAAAACTCCCTATCCACTCTTACACCTTCTTCGCTCAATTTTGCTTGAGTTGGGATGGAAACTGGCTGATGCTACACCTCGAAAAATAGTCCTTGACTCAGGGTTCATATCTGCTCTGAAAAGAGTGCTTGCTTGGGACTGTCCATTTGATCCAACGCTGTCGGATCTGCATCCCTCTCTTGGAAACTTGGATCACCTTCACCGAATTATCGTGGAACTTTGAAATGAGTATTTTCCTTCAGGTACAGGTTTTGAAGGTATACATTTCATTGCGCAACTCATGACAGAAGCTCATTAGATAGTTTAGGAGTCAAGGATCTTGTTCAACAAAACCTGTCTTTCGAATTTGAAGATCAATATGTGCGGTGTGCAGAGGTACATCCAATTGAGCACAACAAGTCATTTCAACTAATCATCTGCATGTTTCCCAAAATGTCGCATCTTCTCATGATGCCGAGTATATTTCCTTTGATACATCATTCAAGCGAGTCTCTTCAGGGCAAGAATTTGAGATTCAAACCTGGGATAAGTCTCGCCTGCGATGTACGTGAAACTTGCTTGTTTTTGGTAAAGTATGCTGATACATTATTATAGCTGTTGTGGTTGCTCGAGCCTTCACAAATTCGCAATCTTCAGATGCGCATCTCATCTTGTTTCGAAGAATTTATGAAATCACATCTCAGGATTCAGGATCCTCTGTACGTCTCCACCATATTCATGGTAGTGGCAACAAGACCGTGGTTGCCGATGCCCATAGAGGTCAAGCTCTAGGTATGCAGTTTGTCCAAAATGATACCTGCCTTGTATTTACTGATACGTGAAGGATGGGGTCGTTTCTGTCAAACCCTCTGTAGAGATCTCACTGGATTTTGTTCCCTCAAACCAGAGAGAAAACTGAATTCCTTGGATCCATATGATCATTTACATCGCACCTATCGCCTTTGTGAGACGCATCTCAAACGGAACATCAACGACTTGAGATTTGTTATCAGTCAGGATGTCCGTTTGGCGATGCTAAGCTTACTGTCGCCCAATCCACTCACCAATTATGAAGGAACCCTTGTAAAGATCCGTTCAGGTGGACCGAAGGCAAAAGGTTTGGAGGTTGTCACTTTGATTATTGATGTTCTTACAGATTTTCACAGCATGGCTGAGCGATAAGGAATCTAGTCGATTTGCACTCCCAGCAATGTATCGTCCCCTTAGTCTTATTCCTGAAGACATCTGGAAAGCCACTCCTGCGACTAGTAATGGCAATGAACAGGCTCATCGTGATGTCAACCGAGATGGGACTAAACTGTCCCTTCTAGGAGGCGTTATGCGAGGGAGAGAGTATGACCACCGAGCCATTATCAGCCGTGAACTGCAGGATAACAAACAAATCTATGTCCGCGACCAACTCTCAACCGACTTTTGCCGACAGACCAGGGCAATCAACAGAGCGGGTGAGTCAAGCATCAGGTCTGATTTTCCTTCTGATACTTATGCATTCTCAAGTAAATACGAATCGACGTGTTGAAAAAGAACGTCTACAAAATAATCAGAAGCAGAAAAACACTCGTAAAAAGAAATCGAAATCTACAGTCATCTCAGCCAGTCAACACGCATCTTTAAGACAGGCTGTGGGGACAGCTTCTTTCACTTCCACTCCGACAGCAGCTAGGCAAGATGTATCATCTGCACAGATGATATCTTTGCCTGCTGGTCCTTCATTTCAGGGTAGCAATTTGTCACCATACACCAAGGCTTTTTTCTCTCCATCATATCAGCCTTCAAACTTGGGATATCATACAGCTCACCCAGATGCACCTTCATCGTACTTCGTTGATACTCTCTCTAGTTCGGCCTCATTGACACAGCAACTCGAACATGATGAGCCATCACGAACGACAGCATACTTTCCATTCAATCAACATGTCGAACCCGGGTACCATACAGCGGCATATCCATTGCCTTCACAGGTCGAACCTGGACATTATTCATCAGCATCACAGGCGGTAGCTTATTTTCCATTGAATCGGCAGGCCGAGCACTATTCAGAAGCCCATGTTCACAATTGGGATGGACAAAGAGAGCAGGATGGGTACTACAGCGAATACTTGCACAGTGCAAACCTGCAGTAATGCTTTGCGCCATAAAAATGTTTGTATATACTCTCGAATCGATGTTTTTTGACCAATGTATTCCAACGCTTTGAAGCATGAGCTTGGGTTGGATATCAAGTTCTCGCTCATTTTAATACCGACATGTTTAGCAGTTGTAATCGACAGCAGCAAATACATGGCGGTATTATTCTGAGGCAAGAGAAAGAAAGCATTCGTTTTATGCAAACACCAGTGCCTAGCCCACGCGGGAGGCTTGGCAGTTTGCAAAGAGCTCGAGGAGGGTTGGAAGGAAGAAACGGTTACCTGGTAAATTAGTGGTTAACGAATATTGTTCAGACAAAAAGACCACGGCGCACCAGAGACCATTGTCGGCCCTACCAACTCAAGCCGCGCTTCCTACCGACTCATGCCACGCTTCCAGACAAGGAGAATAAGGCAGCCTGCTCTGTAGAAGGTGTTAGCTACCTTGAAACCTCCAGAAACGGCAGCGCCAGGACATAGAGTATTCGCTAATGTCCCACCATATCGACGGTCTTCTTACTTTATTCCGGGAATCGAGAGAGAGGGCAAAGAAGTAGACAGTGCACCGACGGTAATAAACGTGGCGGAGAGATGACGGTTACGAAAAGGCCTCGGGTTTCTACATGATCCCCGCATTTGGTAAGCGGAATGTCTTAAAAGGTACGTCCGCATCAACCGCAGATTTACCCAGATACTGTGAACTCTCTGTTATCTCTTCCTTCCGTCCTTATCGTCTCAGCACACCAAACGAAATCGAGAACTTCGGTATCAAGTTTCCTGACTCCGAACCTCAGCTTCAAGAAGAACCTGGCTCAAAGTTGCACTTTAATTAGTTGCAACCTTCAAGCAATTTCCTAAGCGAGAGTGCTTGTTTACTTCCTTACAGTTTTCGAGGTGAGTAGAAATTCGACAAGGCTATTCAAATAGTGATTAAAATTGATCCTCAGCCTAAAACGGCTTCTTAAAAAGGTCGATGAAAGTAAGAAACCTCGTTAGCATCATAAAGAGCTGATCACCGAGCTAACATTGGGTAGATAGGATGACATCTCGAAAGTGAGCTGCTTTGAAATTTTGAATTTCACCTTTTCGACATACTAATTGATCTCACGAATTTCGAAGGCCCTGCTCTCTCTCTCCCTCTCGCTCCTACTCGCGCCTTCCCTCTCTTCCGATCGACCTCGATGACAACCCAGGCTTCACGAATCACATACTTATGTCTCAAGAAGGATATGTCGAGTCGACTGGTCTGTAAACGGAAAAGATCGCGTCCATTATCGGGGTCATTTCGCAGGCTTACAAGTCACTCAGGTGAGCTTAGGGCCTAGGCGTCACTCAATAAATTCATTGCTTATTATTTTCTATTCAGGGGCAAGCATGGCGGAGGTTAACGTCCATCGTTGACGCTGTTCGAAGGTCTACCATCATTTATTTATCTCATATATTGGCGAAATACTGTATACGAAAACTGAACAACATAGACCATGAAAACAAACATAGCACGACAGAGCAAGGACTGAACACGAAATACAAGGATATATAAGAGGAGCAGCGGACGCCGGTTCCCCTCAACAATACAACACAGAGCGAGGACTGGGAGAGTGTGTACCTCCGGAAGGCGTTCGTGAATATTCAACAAACGGGGCTAAGTGAGCTGATGTCTGAGCGCCTCGCTGGACAATGCGATTGTTGATGGCGTGCAAGGGAATTCCGGTTCATGAGGATATTTTCACAGTCAGGACAGCGCTGACGAGTTCCCAGATGAAGTACGTCGAAATGATCTGTGGAACCCGGTCAAACAGAGGCTAACGAAGTAAGGAAACAGAGCGTACTGTTCCTGGCCTGCTTGCTCTGGTATTCCTTAGGGCAGCCATGATAATCGCAAGTGAAATATCCATTGGGCTGGACAGCTGAAGGCTCGTAAGAAGCAATGGAGAGGATGCATTGAGGGATCTCCAACGCGTCCCAAAGCCAGGTTTCGAAGCCTTGCGGTGGTCCATCGTAGCGATTCACGACATCATTATACCACTTGTTCATAGCGATGGGCCTTCGCAGACCAAACCTTGCATAGGATTTAATCGATGACTGTATGGTATCGAGAAAATAGAATACTTGCGTTTCGTAGAGGAAATGTTGAATTTCATAATACTGGTGATATAAGTTGGCCAGTTGAGCTCTGTGAAATGGATATTCCTCAGTTTCATGAATGCATACACTTCAAGGGAGATAATTGATACCTGGAGAGTACAGACATGTCTTCCAGTTGAAGAAAACCGTTGACAGAGTATGAAGGGCTGAGGAGAGTCTGCGGCAATAAAACATACTGTGCGGCACCGTTTTATATGACCTTACCATGTTTCTTTTTGGAAAGTTAATGATGTTCCAACAGGGACGGAAAGAAAAATCGCTCCCACATGACCCGGATGACACGGTGCCAGTGGGTTTTTCCCAGTTCGTCATGCATCACCGGTATAGCTCGCTTTGACATTGCCTAATTAGTACTCACGACGTCTCCGTTCGAGTAGGATGTATTTGAATTCCATATAGATATTAGGTGTGTATGATAAACTAGGCGTATACTATTACAATAATGCGTGCTGTTTAAGGAGAGATACTTGATACCTGGAGAGTCAGACATGCTGAAGGCTGCCGCAAAACCGAGTATGAAGGTGCTGGAACTGAGGAGAGTATGATGCACTGTTTTATATAGCCTCGCTATGTTTCTTTTTGGAAAGTTAATGTATTGATAATACCGTAGTATCCGACAAGTGTGAAGTTTTGATCAGCCAATAGCGGCGATATTGAGTATGTAACGTCAACAGTAACAGCAAGTAGAACAATAGCTCTCACTGCTCCGGATGACACGTTTCAATCGGGTTTTTTTCTCAAAGAGTTAGTTTGTCACGCGTCATCGATATAGTCAGCTTTGGCATTGCCTAATTAGTACTCGCGACGTCTCTGCTCGGTTAGGATGTATTTGGACCACATATAAATACTAGGCGTGTATGATTAATTGGGCATACACTATTATAAGAATGGTACGTTCTTCATTCCTCCGGCAGCACAAATCCTCATCAAATGCTTCTTCTGCTGCAGCTTCATCCATGTCCTCTTCTCCATCAAGATCATGCTCCCCGTTGTACTCCTCAGGTCGGTCCTGAACATATTCTGTCTCCCTTCCTCGTCCTCCTCTACCCCGAAATTCATATCCTCCAGCGAGCCAGGCATAGCGGTCATACTCCGCGTGCGTTCTCTCCTACGACCATTGGCGGTCCAGCTGCCTTCCTCGTCCTAATCTTCAGGATTTGACATACGGTGACGGTGAATACGAGCGCGAATTGGGGTTCTCGCTTCTACGGCAGTCTTAGAAGCATTCCCGGAGAAACCGAGCGTATTGCTCAGTCGCTCGAACGAAGTCGAAGCATACGATGATATCGAGTTCTTCATCATATTTGCTCTCGGAATGTTGGTCTGTCAAGTTCCGACCTAGCTAAAGTTCCTCAGCCGTGCAAAGGTGCTACTGGAATTATCCGAGCATGCACTGAGAGCGGGAGAGGGTGGCGAGAAATCAGGAAGAGGGAATTCTTGCATTGGTAGCTTCCAAAAGTTGAAGTCGGTGAATTCCGGAGCACTTTCGGTGTATGAGAGGGAACATTTGGTCGACGAGATCTGTCATATGGATGTATCTGTGTAAAATTGCTCATTCAAGGCTGATTCCAGACAGAATGTATTGTTGACTCACGAAACAGCGAGCTCGAGCAATTCACACTTGACTTCACCGGCGGAGTCGATAGTAAAGATCCCAGAGCTAGGGACGTTCACACTTCGGTAGGACAAGGCATCCGTTATCCTATTTCCAAATCCAGCATAAAACGGATTTCTCGACGCATCTCCGAACAGCCTCTGGATATCAAGAAGACAGGCCATCTTGAACACCTCTGGTTTGCGCATGATCACCTCACTGTATACAAGTAGTCAGTTTACTGCAGTCAAAGTGGGATCCACAAAACACCCACCGATGAAGAGAAGCCATAAGCCTATCAGGACTCATGATAACCGGCCCATCAGACAGCTGGTAATCATTCTGCTTGATGCCTTTCAAATATCCTCTCGTCGCATCTGCTTGCCCAATTGCCCGGGACGTCATCATCACCAAAAGAGAATTTTCCGGCAGAGAAAGAGGATTAGCTCTTCTTGTGCTTGGCAAGACGGGCAGCACGAAATTTAGGAGGTGTGGGAGGAAGAGGAAAGCAAGCGGGGGACTAGAATTCGAATGAACCGGAAGTAACAGGAGATGTTGGGATGCATGGTTATTGGAGCCTGAAGCGGCGTCGTCGCGGAGTCCGTCAGTGAACATAGTAGCAGAACGAGGCTCCATCTACACCAAAAAAACTTTTAAAGATAATCGATACTCAAAGTTCAATGATACGCACGCTCTTTTCCGGTGTCCAAACTCTTGTGATCTTGTGAATGCCTCCAGTAGCGAGCTTATTTCCAGCACAATTCTGGGCAAGTTGATTCATTGCCTGGGTACTTTTGGTATTCGATAAAATGCAGAGAGAAAGTGGGAGGCTACCAGATATTGTGAAGGCTTAATCAAGAAAGCCGATCTGGTGAGGGCTTTCAATCGCACATGTACGCCTCTAACAGAAATTTTTGTATGTGTAGGTGGAGAAGGCGGTCGTGAGGATCGCTGCCGCCATTAGTTTAAAGGTTGGACATGAAAAGGCGAAACAAGAAGTGACATTTCGTCACGCGCCTTGATTCCTCTCGTCCTCCATTTCACCCTCTCAACCTGATATTCGGCTCACTCAAAAACCGAGATTTTTAAATCTGTGATGCGAGTAACATACTAAATTTACTGGCTCCGAACCTCAAGGGGAACCTGGATCGAAGTTGCACTTTAATTGCCTTGGTCAAGCTTTAAGTCTCGAGTTTTTGAAGTAATCAATTAGTGATCTCATCGCGCGTATTGCCCAACGATCCAGGATGCGAACTTCATTGAAGTTTTCGGGGCAATCTATTCCTCCTTATATCTGGTGCAATACTCTGTACATCCGTATCAGTTGCGTATCAGAAATGGAAGGCGAGCAGGAATTCGACGAGGCCATCCAACTTAATATCGCAGACCTCCATTGTGGTTCAACTTATCGAAGATATGGTCTTTTTCGAGAAGCCCTTTTTCGACCAAATATAGTCCTATTTTCAACCACTCAACCTCCTGGATTAGTAGACAAGGATGACGAAGGTGAGAAACCTTCCTGGTGTCATAGAGAGAGCTAATCGCCTAGCTAACATTGCATACATTTTGTGAAGAGAAGTATGTAAAACGCTCTCATCTCGAAACTGAACAGCTCTGAAATTTTCGAATTTCACATCTCGAGATACACTAACTGATTCGTCCAACCTAGGGCTCCCTCTTCACCAATACTTCTGACTGACTTCGATGACCACCCAGGCTCCACGAATCACACATCTCAATTACAACTGCTTCACCTCTGATCGATACTAATGTGTCAAGAAAGGTATCTCGAGTCGGTTGGTACGGGAAAAGATCGGTTGGGGCCATTTCGCAGGTCACCCTCAGGTGAACTTAGGCTGAGCTTGTAAATTCATTGCTTATTAATTTTTTTTGCGCGATCTGTGTATAGAAAGGGACCAGCTAGGAGGTTCGTCATTGAAGGTCCGCATATCATTGACATAGATATATTTATTTTTTCACGTATGGACAAAATATAGGAAATCTTTATAAGGGAGCGGGGACACCAGTTGACAGGTATCTCGACCCGGGCGTTAGAGAATAATCAACAGTCGGGTCAAGTTAGCTATCCGGCCTCTAAATCTGAGCCCTCGCTGGACAGTTCCAACGCTGATGGCGGGAAAGAGAATTATGGTTCATAAGGATATTTCCACAGTCAGGACAGCGCTGACGAGTTCCGAGGTGAGCTACGTCGAAATGATCTGTGGAATCCAGTCAATCAAAGGCTAATGAAGGAGGGATCATAGAGCGTACTGTTCCTGGCCTGGTTGCTCTTGTATTCCTTAGGGCAGGCATGATAATCGCAAGCAAAATATCCATTGGGCTGTACGGCTGAAGGCTCGTAAGAGGCAATAGAGAGGATGCATCGAGGTATCTCCAGAGCATCCCAAAGCCAAGCTTCGAAGCCTTCTGGTGGTCCGTCGTAGAGCTTCACAACATCATGCCACTCGTTCATCCCCAAGGGCCTTTGCAGACCAAACCTTCCATAGGATTTGATCGATGTCTACTTGTAATCGAGAAAACAGAATACTTACGTTTCGTGGAGGAAATGCTGGATTTCATCATACCGGTAATACAACCTGTGAAAGGATGTTCCTCAGTTTCAAGAGTGTGTGCTATTTAAGGGGAGATAATTGATACCTGGAGAGTACAGACATGTCTTGCAGTTGAAGGACACTGTAAAGCTGGGTATGAAGGTGCTGAGGCTGAGGAGAGTCTGAGGCACGGTTTATATGGCCCTAATCTGTCTCTTTTTTGGAAAGTTAATGTATGGACCTCCGAGTAGCCATGCTCCCCGGACTACTCCCGGACTAGTACCCGTCAGATGAAGTTCTGGAGGGGAGGTTATTCAGTCAATACCGACCATATTGAGTAACATTAACAGGAACTGCAAGAAAAATAGCTCTTATTGGATGGCACGCTTTAATTGGATGTTTTTCTCCTTCAGAGCAAGAGTTTGTAGGCGATTTGGGTTGGATTTGGGTCCATGTTAATTCAAAATGATTAGCGCCCAGGATCGTACAGGAGTCAATCACGCCGAAAATGGACAAATTTCTGCCGAGCAGAAAAGCGTGCTGATACGCGACTATTCAGTCAACCTTTCTGTACCGTAGATAAATTGAATGATATTTTACATTTAAACAACATTGTAAGCATGATTAAAAGATCTTAAATCAATACATCAATCGGGTGATAAGAAAGGCTGGCTGATTTAAGTCGTATCGAAAGAAGTGAAAATAATACTGATTTAAATTTTTTCAAGA
>ML770240.1:0-13213 GCA_009733575.1 Gymnopus androsaceus JB14
ATAGTGTACTATGACTGTAAATGGAGGTGCTTGATGATAGTCCTTCATTCTCAAATTGTCATATTGACTGAGTGTTAGGATTGTGCAAGAACCGAGACTAGCCGAGGGTTCCTGGACAGAGCCGAGGTAACCGAAGCTTCGGCTAGCAACCGGAAGGTGATGGACGTTGGTGAAGCTATTAGCAACACCTCGCCACGCCGTAATGTCTGATAAGGAAGAGCGAAGTTTAGCGAGACAAGATTTGTCGACGTCGGCAAGCCGAGTATTGTGTAATTATAGTGTACTATGACTGTAAATGGAGGTGCTTGATGATAGTCCTTCATTCTCAATTGTCATATTGACTGAGTGTTAGGATTGTGCAAGAACCGAGACTAGCCGAGGGTTCCTGGATGGAGCCGAGGTAACCGAAGCTTCGGCTAGCAACCGGAAGGTGATGGACGTTGGTGAAGCTATTAGCAACACCCTCGCCACGCCGTAATGTCTGATAAGGAAGAGCGAAGTTTTAGCGAGACAAGATTTGTCGACGTCGGCAAGCCAACAGTCGACCGAGACGATACTGAGATAAGCGGAAGTTACTTCCGAGAGGATATGGTGTATCCAAGATGATATTTAAACTAAGGTACGACAATCGAGTACAACTACTTATATACTGTATCGACCGTCGGACCCGAGTAGGTAAAAGACAATAAGTATGTGACGCCGGATTGTTTGGCATATAAATATGGAAAGTGTATTTAGTTAAAAGACAAAAGGATAATATAAACAAAAGAACAATAAGGTGGCCGAGTATGTCCGAGATACAATCGGCCAATAGTTACCGAGCCGTTGCGTGGAAGCGTTCGGTGGCAAGCCAAAGCGCCTCAGCTCGCATGGATATAACACTGAGACAGATATATATTGGCATGCTATATTGTTTGTCACCCAAATGCAAGTATGCTGCCCACCGCCATTTATATCTTATGACACAGCCACTGTCATGCAATGCTAAGATAGTAATCTTGGATTCTACTACCAATTGCAGATCTGGGTCTTTGCTTTTTCTCAGAAAGTTCCTAGAAAGTTTCATTGAAGCCTCTTTGGCTAAGAATGACGCAGAGCACCTTGAAAGACACTGATGTTGATGTGAATAATTAAAGGGTGACTATAGGGCTTTATGAAAAAAAAATTTGGAGAAGTAGGGGGGAAATTATTGGAAAATAGTATACTAGCTCCCAGTTATTTTATACATCACTTTCAGGATTTGGGTAGTAAAAAATAAGTTCATGTGATTTAATTGCATGAAGACAATTCAATTTTTTTTCTGGCACAAAGTTTACAATGACATGGGCAGAATATTTAATAAAAGGTCCAATGCTTGCATCCATAATGATTTCCTATCCTGCATATCACAAGAGGAGTATTCTGGCATCAGTAACAGTGCATCAGTGAAAATTTCGAGTTGTTCCTCTGTTTCAAAGGGACACTCAAATGTTGGAATCTCCACCGAGGACAAATGAGGGGGCTGTTGTGAATTATGTGGTCCAAGACTCTCCAGTTCATCTGGATTATGCTGATTGTGATGTCGGAGCAAAACAGGATCAGCCAGATCCCGCCAATCCACACCATAAGTCATGATGTTTTCAATCTCCTCCTCCAAGCGTTGGAGAGTGCCTGATGCATCAACAACACCCTCTGGTCCCCTGAGACCCTCTTGAAGTACCCCAAAAAATACATGTCACGAGGAGACCGCTCCCTCTCTTCACCATCAAAGGAGATTTTATGGTAATTCCAAGCCTCTGCCCAATCTGCTGCATCTTGGTCTATTGCAGGAAGAAACAGGAGATGAAGAAGCCATATATGAACATCACTTTCTGAATGAAGGCCTGCTTCTGCTTCCAGATCATAAAAGAAATTGTACCACTTGGTACCAAAGCCCTGTGTAACGTCATGCCAAAGACGTTCAATTCTGACATTGTGAACACTCCTGCATAAAATTTGAGGGCCAAATGCAATACTGCATTTCAAAAAAGCTTACCTTCCCCAGATATATGAGCCTCTTTCTGGACCATAGTGCTCCTCCATGTAACGGGCCACCCCCAGGTTCTCAACTCCATGATCACCACGTACACGGCTAGGTGTCTGATGCACCTGAATTGCCTCAAGAAACAGGTTTAGAACTGTATCTGCATGGTTATTGTCATTGACACGTATTGCAGTAACCATGCAAGAGAAGCCATCAACAAAGGCATGAATCACTAGTCTCCACCGGATAAGTCCTATGGAGGTGTTATAAATTTAGAATTAAAAGTAAAAGAGCTCCCTTTTTACTTACCATGCTGTCCATCATGATGCCACAGTGAATTTGGGCCTGCCACATGATATCTGCATTGTTCAATGGGTCTTGACGTAAGATGAGCAGGAGCACCAGTAACTCTCTCATATGATAAAAGAATGCGACTACGGGGAACAGTGTGTCCAAGATGGTGGAGATGGCCAGCTATCATTTGGCGTCCAAATGCTGGAAAAACCTCCAAGATGTGCCAAATTATAGTGTCCAGTTCATCATCAGAGAGAGTTGACATAGGTGAGGTGGAAGACTGATAAAATCGGAGCAATTCTCCGGTGTCAGGGTCTTCATAGGTAACATAGACTGGTGGACAGGGCTCTGCTAGGCCATTTTCCAGAATCCTTCGACGTACAGTCCGAGAGGAACATCCAAAAACAGGAGCCAGATGTGTTGGACCACGATATTGTAGACTTGCTTCCAAGATGGTGGGATCAGTATATTTTCTAGGTCGTCCACGTCTTCCAGTATGGATGGTCTCAGCCACAGAGATTGGAGCATGCTCCACAATATCTTCTGAATGTGTAGCTGCATCTGCAAGTGCTACAAGCATGGACCGCACACCAGTATCAATAATAGTATATTCCTCTGGTTCAAATAGATTTTCATGCTATTAAAACTGGAGTTAGATGAGAGCTGATATGTAGGTGATTCCATACACACCTGGGTAACAGAACTCAAAAATTCATGTGCAGATGCTTGCTGTCTGTTGATTTGAGAAAGATCTCCTGCCTGGACTCTAAGAGCCTGTGTAACCCAATCCCCTAGCTCCCTATAAGCTGTGCGTATAGTTTGAACATGGAGATCAGATGCTGGTTGTGATGAATTGGTAAAGCAAGTCAAAAGTACAAGGATTAATGCAAATGCTTTCCATGGAGTGATGAGTGTCATGTTGCAAGAAATCACAAAAAAGGAAACCACAATTTTACCAACATAATGGTCACATGTACAAAAAAAAAATGGATGGGCGAAAACTTTTATAATGAGTTGCAAGTGTTTAAATATATTGGCTTAAACTTTTGAAATCAAGCTAGGAGTTCTAACTTATGAGTGAAACATTCATAATAATAATACAATCATGATCATGACATGCATTTGATGGACTTATTTGGAGTGTGATCATGGTCAAAGAGAAAGTCATGGACCTGTGGAAACTTTGATTTTTGATTGTGATCATGACTTAAACTATAACTATTGACAGTGATCACGTCCCAAAGATTTTTTTTTTTAATAATAACTCTTATTTGATTTTTGTCCAATAAGGACCCTCAAATACTATCTTATCTCCTCTGCAAACTTCAGTTTAAAGTAAAATACTAAATCAGCTGCGTAAGTAATAAAGTAAAGTAGGTAGCACAGAAGAAAGCCATGACTCATGAGCAAGGCATAAGTTTCTAAAGAAAATACTAAGCAGAGAGTATATGAGTCCTAGTGATAGTAAAGTGAGAGTAGATAGGATGAGATGGTAGAGGTAAGAGTTAAAGAGAGGTGGTGTCAATGAGGGCCCATTGGGTCTTTATATAAATGTATGAAAAATCACATGATATTCCCAGAGAACAATAGAAACTGTTGATTGTCTTGCCAAACTGGCAACAATGGCAAAGTTGTCTATTGTTCCTACCTAGGAAATCTCTACAGCTAGCATATAAAATGCCCCCCTGCCTCTGTCCTAGATCTCAGAGCTCCTCCTGGCTCCAACCTTCTCCTTTACATTACTTCAACAGTCAACTTCCTTGCTGCTTTACATTACTTAAGAAATGCTTATGTTCCTTAAGTATTTTTCAAGTAAGTATTACTCTTAGGAAACAATTACAGTTGTTCATGTTTTAGTGTTAAATATATATATATATACTTATTTACTTACTTACTTACTTACTACCTACTTATTACTTACTTACTTGATGATAGATACTTACTAATATACAATATGTTTCTTTCTTTTTTATCTACTATTTACTTGACATAGACCAAGAAATATGATTGCATTTTACTCAATTACTTAGGTAAAAAATACTTGGAGTTTACTTAAGTATTACTTAGGTGATAAGTGCTAGATAACCAGTTTGTTGCTTTATGCAAAGTTAGGTATCACTTAAGTATTACTTGAGTACTACTTAAGTATAAAACAACTTACTTAAGAAAAGTTGCCATAGATTTACAATTCTAGTCATGAAAGATGGCATGAATCAGATGATGCTCAAGGATGGAGGATATATGCCTTGAGATGACAACGAAATGTCGCGGAAGGACAAAGTCCTTCAAATTGCCAGACAGAGAGGGTGGATGGTCGAGGACCAGTCTAGTTACTTCTTTGAAGAACCAGACAATCTGCTCCCTGAGGAAGTATTTTATCAGGAGCCTGCTGAAGGTTCCCAAGGCGTTAACCTGGATGCCTTCACTAAGCACCTGTTTAATTTCTTCCTGAACAAGTCCGAGAGTGAAGAGAATGAGAAAATGATCGGGAAAGATGCGGCTGATGCTTGGTCAAAAAACTACTAAGCTCGATGAAGGTTTCCACCGAAAGGGAAAAACCTAGTAGGATGGGTAAGAAACAGGAGTGTAATGCCTCCAAGTTCTTCAGCTTCGCAATTTCCGATTGTAAACAAGCCCAGCACCAAGAATTATGATATGACCTATTCCCTTTATAAAACTGCTTATCCGAATAGAAAAGTTGACGTATTGGATCTGGTTGATTCTTGCTCATATCGAGCAAAGATAAATGAGTGAAAAGTTACGATAAATGCATTAAGTAGAGGGTACAGGCAATGATAAAGGTAGGAAGGAAAACACGACGAAGCGCCTATACAAGCACCCAAGCTGACCTTAGTCTGACTGCCACGACAGGCTTGAGGTCAGACCCAGCCGGTCAGGTCCGTGGTCAGACCTCTGACCCTGACTTTGCCAACACTGCCTCTGGGAAGAAGAGTTAGCCTTGTTTCACAATATAATGATGGATCAGGAGTCAGATTTTGCATGGTGTGCTGAGGAAGGAGGATCGTTAAAACATGAGTACTTTCCACCGGTTAAAATGCCTGTAATTCCTCATAGAAAAATATTCCGATTCCACCAGGAATTTTTGAAGAAGTGTGTCGTATTCTCAAAGACAAGATTGATGCGGGGGTATATGAGCCTTCAACATCATCTCATCAAACCAAGTGGTTTTGTGTCACAAAGAAGGACGGGAAAAGTTTACAAATTGTACACAGTCTCGAACCTCTTAACAAAATCACTATCCAATTTTCAGGTGTGCCCCCAGCCACTGCGGATGTTGCGAGACCTTTTGCAGGAAGAGCATGTGGTGGTACCCTAGATGTGTTTGTTGGTTATGATGAATGGGATTTGCACATGTTGTTGCAAGACTACACTGCATTCCAGACACCGTTCGGAATGTACCGATTGGTAAAACTACCAATGGGTTGGACAGATTATGTACCTATCTTTCATGACAACATGACTTATACATACCAAGATGAGATTGTGACTGGAGTTACCAGACTATATCTCGATGATGTTCCTATTCGAGGTCCAGCTACTAGGTATGAATTACCAGGAGGTGGCTATGAGACTATACCAGAGAATCCAAAGATTTGATGGTTTGTTTGGGAACATGCTTTGAACATGAATAGGATTATCCAAAGGTTCAAATACATTGGTGGAACCTTTTCTGGACCAAAAGCATTTTTGTGCTGCAATGAAACAACTGTTGTTGGTCACAGATGCTCTTACGAGGGAAGATTGCCTGAGGAGAGTCAGGTCGAGACTATTCTAACGATGGCTGAGATGTAAAAGCAAATCTGATGTTAGGGCATTCCTCGGAACTGCAAGTCAGCTACGCATGTTCATAAAGAATTTTGCTAAGCTAGCAGCACTATTGACGCGATTAACTGGAAACGATCCATGGGAATGGGGAATTGAACACGATATGGCAATGGACCTCATAAAAGAAGGTATCAAAAATGCTCCGTGTTTAAGACCTATTAACTATGATTGGGATGTCTATCTCGTAGTGGACACATCGTACATGGCAGTCGGATGGTATATCTATCAAAGTTGACCCTAATAATGAGACAAAAGTCTACTTCTGTTACTTTGGGTCAAGCACTCTCAATGAAAGAGAGGCTCATTTTTCGCAGTCTAAACGTGAACTATATGGATTAAAGATTGCATTACAAGCGAGCTACTATCAACTCTATGGGTGCAGGCGGTTAACAGTTTGTACAGATGCTAAATACATCAAGGGTATGCTAGACAACCCGAGCTGTGGACCCAATGCTACCATTAATCGCTGGATCGAGGAGATATGCAAGTACCATTTCGATCTAGTCCATGTTAAAGGGAAAGAAAACGATCTCGCTGATGGTTTATCTCGCCGAGCCTATGGAGGAAAAGATGTCGAAAAGACAACCTCCTAATGAGGACAATTTTGCTGAACGAGGATGACTGGTGAACCTGTGCCCTTCTTCATAGGTAAGGTGAAACTGAATGGCCCCTGGATATTGAGGAGTTTAAAGACGAAATTGATACCCGTGGAGGCTTCTTCCTCGACATGGAATATGGTCTTGATAGAGCTGGGTCTAGTGACGACTTAGAAGATGATATTCAACTCGCACTGGATGAAGAGAAGCAATGCTATTTGGATAGAGAACGGATCTGGAACTTGAACGAAATCACGGCAGAGCAATTCGCTGTCGCAATAAAACCTGCAGAGAAAGTCGATCACTCAAAATGGGTTGTAGCCAAGGACATGAAAGAGTGGAACGAAGCGCACCCTTATGTAGAAGATCACCGTAAAGACTTTGCTAAAGAACAAGACAAGCTTATACTTTGGATAGTAGATTGGCTGAAAAATAAAGGCCAGATCACTCTACCAAGCGGCTCAATAAGGGATTACTCCCAACTTGAAAAGAAAGCTATTAAGTTCTTCCTTGATGATGAAGAACACTTGTACCAATGGTAATCCAGAGGTGTAAGGACAACACTTGTTGTTTGTACCTAAAACCTGCCAAATGTTCATGATGCATAGTGCTCACGATCACCTTGGACACAAGGGCGTGTTTGCAACTAAATAATTGATCAGGAAGCATTTCTGGTGGCCAGATCTCGATGGAGATGTTAACTGGTTCATCAAAACTTGCTTAGCTTGCCAACATCGCAGGTTGGAGTGGATAAAAATACCACCCACTTTAACCCACACTCCTTCATTGTTTCAAAAGATTCATGTAGACACTTTCCACTTGTCGACACCGAGTAATGGGTGCAAATACATTGTACACGGTTGGTGCGCGCTTTCTTCTTGGTCCGAGGCAAGAGCTCTGAAAGTAGAGAATGCCCGAACTTTAGGAGAATGGTTTTTTCGACGAATATTATTTGTTCGATGGGGGTGTCCCGAGGAAGTCGTTACTGATAACGCTCCTCAGATGAAGAACATGTTGGAATGGCTTGAAAAGAAATATGGAATCCGAGGTGTGCGCATCTCTCCATATAATTCGCAGGGAAA
The DNA here is from genome assembly GCA_009733575.1 of Gymnopus androsaceus JB14. Classification (NCBI taxonomy): domain Eukaryota; kingdom Fungi; phylum Basidiomycota; class Agaricomycetes; order Agaricales; family Omphalotaceae; genus Gymnopus; species Gymnopus androsaceus. The sequence continues at coordinate 7,821 of ML770240.1, forward strand.
TGGAAAGATCGAACGCGCCCACTTTGACATTAGACAATCTCTGGTCAAGACTACCGCGAACAACTTATCCAAGTGGTTCTGGTTCTTAAAACCAGTATTGTTTGCTGATAGAGCAACGACACATAGAGGTTTTGGCTGTTCACCTTATTTTATGGTAGCAGGCGCGAAACCTCTGCTACCTCTCGATATAGTTGAATCTACCTGGTTAGTGAAAATACCAGAAAGAATCTTGACGGATGAGGAACTCGTGGGTTATCGAGCTAGAGCTCTAGCCAAACATCGAGTTCATATCCGTGATATGATCTCTCGTGTGGATGAAAACAAACGCCGAGAACTCAGGCGTTTCGAGAAGGAATATGGTCATACCATTAAAGAGTATGATTTTAAACCTGGCCAGCTAGTTCAAGTAAGGAACACTATGATTGAGAAGTCTCTTAATCGTAAACTGCAGCCGAGGTATAAAGGACCACTCGTGGTGATTCGTCGAACGCGCGGAGGATCTTATATCCTCGCCGAGATGAATGGAGCAGTCCTAAAAGAGAAAGTAGGCGCCTTCAGGGTGCTACCACATCATGCTCGATACGAACCTATTGAACTCCCGCTGGAACATTCATGACCTTATTGACCTCACACCAAGGCAACTGGACCACATGATGGAAAGCGAGGAAGTGGGTAGAGATTTGGCATTCGACGCTATTCCTAAACTTAAAGGAACCTGTGGACAATGAGTATGATCTTGACATCAATGACTTAAGCGAAGATTTTGAAGAACAAGATTCTGACCAGTCAGAAGATGAGGATGAGGAAGCAAGTCACAGATGCTCCAAGGAAGACAAGGTCTTATACTAAAAATCAGGCCGAGTTAACCGCAAATGAGTCTTGAAAGACCCGCTCACATTCGAAAAGATTTACATAAGCAGATCATGGGATATGGGCGTTTCAACAGAGTTGTCGAAAGAAAGACTTCATTGACTCCTCAGTTGAAACACAATACATGATCTATATAAAAGTAAATATGTACAGAAACCCGTAAACAATGGGCAAAAGAAGTGTTAAGGGCTAATGAGACCCGAGACACAACAAAACCATCTAAAAACAATGCAGCGTCCTAAAAACAAAAGTCCAAATAACCGTAGAATATACCATGTTCTGCGCAAACAATCCAATTGAGACTTGGGGACGAAAAGAAACCCTAATTCATCAGCGACTCAGTCAAAGAAAGACTTCATTGACTCCTTGCTGATAAATTCCCTAATTTCCATCTGTTTCCATTGCATCAGCCGGCTGGACCAAGCTCTTGATGAACTCGGGCAGTCTATCCAAATCAATCTGAGGAAGGGGGTAACCCTTCTTCATCATAGATTCATGTTGACCTGTGAAGAGCCGGAGAGAATGTTCAGCTTCATTGCGGAAATGCTTGGCCATGCCGCGATAATAGACAAAGTCAAGGCGGTAGCATTTAAGCAAACCGTATTGAATGTCCTCGACAGAAGGATCTGAGCTCAGGATAGCCCTCGAGGGAATTGAGAGCTTGGTTTAAGCGTTCATCCTGAACCTCAGCCAAATTCGGCTGTAAAACAAAAAAGTTTCAGTCAGTAAATGGATTTGAGATGAAGTAGAAACAAACAAAGTTAAAAGAAAAGCAGAACGGGAATGCACCTTAATGCGACTCGCAAGACCAGTTGTAAAGGTCGGAGTCGTAGCCACTTTCATCATGATCACAACGAGGGTCATATTGCTGACCGCGGACGGCCGTGGAATTGAAGTGTGATGCAATCTTAGCGAGCAAAACCTTGTCTTCCGGAGAAAGCTGCTGGTACATGGGTCCTACTGATGACAGTGGCAGACGGGACTGTGAACCCAAGAGAGAAGTCAACTTCTCAATGAGCAGTGGAGGACAATGAACTTTGAAGGGAGGACGTGTTTGCAGAAGTGCAAAGGCAGCTTCCCCCCCCCGAAAAATAGTCTGCCATGTCGATATAAGCAAGGAAATCGCCTAGGATCAAAAATATCCACAACCTTTTGAGGGTCAGACCAGTCGATATATGCTTCACAAGCAAACTTCCATTCCTGAAAATTTGGCCACAATTCTTCATTAGCAGACAAGGCCTTGGCCATGCACTGGGAAAACTCGTCGGGCTGGAAGTTGGATGGCTGAACGGGACAAAGCTTGGGATAATGAAGAACAGGTTTGACTGAAGGACAAACCTCGTCGAGCAAAGCAGGGCTCACGAAGGGATAGGAACTGCGAGAATTGTAGTACTTCCAAGTTGCAGGTTCATAAAAGATGTCGACGTGGTCTGGACAATGGATTGTTGGATAGAACTGATGAGTAACTGACAAAGGACTGTTTGGGCCTGGCAAATCCGCAGGTACTTTGATAGAAACTGTAGGAGGAACTGGTCGACTGTCTTGAGGAAAAATGCCTCGACGCCAGTCTTCATGTACATCATGGAAATCATGAGTACCTCAGACCAGAGCAGCATCGTGGAAACTAGCATTTTCTAAAGGAGAATATCGAAACCGTGATGGGAACATATTGCGATTCAGGACAGTCACAATGGCAAGGACAAAACTGCACAGGATTGGCGAAAGCTTCCTCAGGCGGAAAGTTGACAAGCTGTTTGGGACTAGAGTTCCGGGAAAGACTGAACACCAGTTGGTCCCGAGACGGAAAGTTGCCTTGGAAGATACAATCCCAGAAATAATCATACGCAGTATGAGTATCCCAAGTTCGAAGAATGCACTCCTCCTGTGGAATGCCTGGGTCTGGCAATAATGGCCTCCCACTCCAGTTGAGGACCCACGAGTATCGAGGAACAACAGGGACCTATGAAAGAAAGGGTACTGGTGAGCCTCAAACAAAAATATAAGAAGAAAGAGTTACCTTAGGAAAGCCACAAGCTAGTTCGACCAAAGGATTTTTCTTATAACGGGCATGGACTTGTTCAAGGGATTCCGAGGTGTACTTGTATACCTCGCCATGAATGTGCCAAGGGACTCCCAAGAAGGAATAAGTTGTGGGGACCAACTCTAGGGTTTGAGCAGTAGGTTGGCTTGGATAGCCGACCAGCTCATTGCGAACCCAAGAGTAGTCGAGGAAAGACTCCGTCAACTCGCCAGAACAACAGTTGCAATGGTCAGACTGAGGAAAATTATTATTGAGACTAGCACAAAGTTCCTGAATTTGTTGAAGGCATTGTGGAAATGGAAAGTCTGTATACCCGGCATTGCAAAGGTCACCGTAGGAAAGGAACTGGTCCATGACTTCGTGAAAGTTGCTAGTCCTGTACCAAAGACACTGGACAGAAGCTTCATCACAGAAGGGACAGAATTCATGTAAAGGAATCCAATCTGAAGGATAAAATAAGTCAATTGCAGGAATCGGAGAGAAGGGAAGTTCTCAATCCAAGAAGCAATTGTGTGAGGCAGGATCGAGGAATGAGATGTACCACTTTGAAAGCCACTGGATGGTGAAGGAAAAATTTCCGGTAAAGGCAAGAAACTGGGTAAAGGAGCCTCGGTAGCCATAAAATACGAAAAGTTGCTTGTAAGCAATAACTTTGTATGGTACCTTGGCTCCCCCACCAGCAAAGTATCCTATGGTCTTGGGAATTTCACAGTCCCAAGGAATAGGATCCCAAGGACCAATTGTCCGAGGAGCGACATCCGCGATCAAAGGAGCATTCCTGGTCTGGACAATTGCCTCGATAAAGGAATGAAAAATGTTCTCACCTGATGTCTCGGGCCTACAAAAGTTGGATGCATCGTCATTAAGATGAGTATGTTTGCCCTTCCAAGCCTCGACTCCAGCTGTACCCTAATGGAACATAATGAAACCCTTCAGTCAAATCAAGCTGATGAGGAGATACATGTGTGCATACATTGGGGCAAGATGAAGAAGGCAAAGGAGATTCCTACAAAATGAATTAAAAGGAGAAATGAAGAAGTAGAGGAGTTGACTTACATGCAAGTGACGCGAATTAGGAGCTGTCGCAACATGGGCACGAGGCCCAGTCTAGTGAGGAAATCAGCTTTGAATATAAAGAATGTGATGAACACATACAGGTGTTGCACTTGTGCTGGCAACTTTTGGGGGAGCCGGGACTTCAACTACCTCTTCATTCTCTTGGATAGATCGCCAAGAGGAACCATCCTTTTTGGAAAACTGAGGCCTGGTCAACAAGATACAAGGACAAGTAAATAAACTCACCCCTTTTCTCTGCTTGCCAGCATGGTCAGGGGTCTCATTCAGAGTCGTGATAGTGTGGTAGTACTTCGCGCACTTCTCAAACAAGTTGACCTTTTGCTGCTGATGGACAGGAGCCACCAAGTCAAGCAGTGTCTTGTACAGTTCTTGGTACTCAGTCTGAGAAGTAACTTCGAGACTGGCAGGATAGTGCTAAAGGGTGTTTGCTATTTTAGCACACACACTAGACTCTGCAGAAAATTGGGGAAACCACGTACCAAGTAGACAAGAGCCTGCTTGCAAGTAGGGTGACGGATGCTGAGAGTGCACTTAGCCTTGGCAAGTACCTGGATAGCATCGGCCTGCTTCTGGAGCTGGATTTTGTGGTCTGGGTAGTCCTTGAGTGTGATGAAAGGACACGCAGGCTCAGAGGACATTTTAGAACGGATGTGCTTGTTTGAAAGAAGAGTTGAAAGATGTAAGCGGAGGCTCGAAAATTTATCCTCAAGATACTGAGGCCTTATATTTGAGACAAAGCCGAGTTTGGGATCTGAGATGGCACCTCTAACTGTTATCCTGGAGGCTTGAGCCTGGGCTAAATCCCTACTTTGCAAATGCTTCAGCAGGGGTATAACCACAGAAGAGCCAATGCCACTGAAATGGCGCTATGGGATAAATCTGTAGCGCCACTATGACCAAGGGATTTATCCATTACACCAGCAGTGCCAATGCCTATACCGTCAGGATCATGAGTCACCAAGGCGGAGGTACGCGCTGACAAAGATGAGCGTAGCGGAGACACCGGAAGCAATCACTGGACCGACATAGAGCTGGAGTAAAATGTCGCCACAAGGAATCGAACCCTGCGCTCCATGAATACCCCAGCGTCTAATCAATCAAACAAACGCTCATGTTGCATATTAACCACTTGTTCAGGCTTTCGTTTCGTGCCTGGAACCGGTTAACACCCTTATTTGGGTGTTAATAACAACTTAAATAGGATAATGACAAACTACTATTTACTCAGCTGATAAGCCTTATGACTCATTAACATTACGAGTTTTATATGACACATATGCCTTTTTTAGTTGTTATAACCTCTTGGGCGCTCCGGAGACCCACGGCATGCATGCGCGCTTGTTTGTCTTGCGCAATCTTACCATCTCCCCTCCTGCTCGTGCTTGTTATTACCAGCACAAGTACT
>ML770241.1:0-13201 GCA_009733575.1 Gymnopus androsaceus JB14
TAGAGACAATTCCTTATCACCTTCCATTCTTACAATATCATTCCTTCATCTTGGTCCTCCGAGTTGTATTCCCATTTGCACATCCTCCCTTCTAGGTCTCAACAATCAGCATTCAACTCCTTTGCAACAAAGTCTGCATTTGCACGAATCAAACTGCACCTGGCAAGAATCATGGAGACATTCAGAGAGTGTGGGGGTTTGAACTTGGTAATCAGGAACTCAGGGTTGGTTTTTGGATTGCAATGATACGGAGGAGATTGATTGGGGTGGCAGCAGTGTAGGAGCTGTGCAAAGGAGGTGAAGGCACATAAGGGGGACTTTCAATGGTACTTATGATGGCGCAGAATTGTGATACATATCCAACATGCATCCAATGATCCATCCCTCCATCTTAAACCCAATCTCCAATCCTCCGCATCTCCTTCACACAATATTTGTCAATCAGAGCTCAATACTTGAAACACGCATCGATATTCCATCACTCAGCCTCAATCCCGCTTCTATCTTCAGAAGCTCTATCTTTAAACTCTTGTCCACCAGTCAAAAACACAGCCCCTGGAGACGCAGGAATGATAGGAATACCTATATGTAGTACCCAAATAAAGGCAAGCTGTAACATATGAGTGCGCACGCCATGGCGGGACTCTGGACTTGGAACATTTGTAACATTAGGAATGAGGGAGGAATCTGGGTGTCTTAATCCAAATGCCTAGGACTAAGTATTGAAAAGGTTAGCTGTATTGAAATAAGAATTGAAATGAGAAAAGATGCACCATCATTATTCTACTACTCAAGAATATCTGCTGTGTTTCTTGCAGGCGGTCTGACACCACCATACCCAAACCGCTCGCCATACCAAATGAAGTTTGAGAATATATGGGATTGACCATACTTGTATTATGACTAGAATCAAAGTCACCCCAGTGACTCTACCCTTTGAGATTGCTGCAGTGAGGATACGGTTTGGAGGTTGAGCCAAAATTGTAAAGCCCATTGCTAACAACAGTAAGTATATTAACTATGGAAGAACGGAGTGAAAGCAGCCGGAGCAAGACAAAGAAGGAGGATTGAAGTATTGTTCAAATCCTTCAATTCAAGGGTATGCAAAAATAAAATTTAGGTATCATGTTGTGTTTTGACCTTAAGGCTTCCAAGGCCCCCCCTCCCCCCCTCCTTTATCCTCATATAGTAGTGAATTCCCATGCCCACCTGACATTTTTGCTCTGCTGCTGTTGCCGTAGCCAAATTTTAATTTCAAAGTGTCCTAGAAGACATCTACCCTGTAATGTGATGTGATTTCAGGCCAATTAACATAATTGCACTTTTATTACATTAGTTCAGAGTGACTCAGGGCTCTCCACAAACTTTCTCCTGTCCACATTAACAGCACATATTGCCTGCAAGGAGGATTTGATGCTCTCTAGTACAGGATAAATGTGGAATTGTACATATATGGTACTTTAAAAGCATCATTCAACATGAAAACAACCACTAAAATGGTTAAAATATTTTGACCTTAAGAGCCTCTGGACCCTCCCTCCCCCCCATCATGATATGGGCACTTAAATTTCTACATACCCCTTGCTTCAATTGGTAGATACAATGTAGTGGAGTAATTGAGGTTGAATCAAGGATCTCCCTCTTTCCGGTTTATCTTTCCAGGGAAGAGACCAGGAAAACACCATTGATTCTTCCAGAAAAGTAATAATTTGGAAGCATACCTCTAGCAAGTTGAGAAAGCTGCAATTGGTCTGATGGCACTCACCCATGCTAGGCGACATCTCTGCTGTCAAGACATGGGACAAGGTCAACCAGGGCATGATCAAAATGTATAAAGCAGAGGTGATGAGCAAGCTTCCAGTAATGCAGCATTTCCTATCTGGCTCCCTGCTCCAGTATATGGGACCGCCCCTACCAGCGCAGACTTTTCAGTTACACCATTCCCATCTGCCTTCAGTGGATGTAGGTGGAATCAATGGTGATTTGGGTTGTGCAGGTCAGAGAGAATTCAGCTGGAGAAACTGTTGTGGATGTCCTGTACCTTTGGTGTTTGCTGCTGCGCATGCGGAGCAGGCAAAGGTTGCTACGAAAGGTAGGGAGTTGAGATCTGTACTGGGCACGGGTTTGGGGTTGGCGGGAATGGCATTTTACTGGTGCCATTTGATTGAAACACACTAGTATCTTCATTGGTGCCATTTGATTGAATCAGAAATGTACCACTACTAGTAAGTACTATTTTCATAAGTTGTGCAGACAGTAAGTATTTAAGGTAATTTGGGAAATGGTATCCACATCAGTATTTTTGCTGGAGAAAACCTATTCATTTGGGACATCTCTGAAGCAAGGTACCCTATTCCAGAGACCTCTGGAGATCTCTGGAGAAAATTGACAGTTTTTTTTGACAGCTGAAGCTCCAGAGATCTCTGGAGACCTCCAGCAAAATACAGGTTTTGCTGATGGAGCCCTAGACACAGATCTTGTTAACAAATATGACTACAACTGTAGGTTTACATTAGTATATAAATTACTACAATTGTAGGTACTCTCAATTATGTATTATATATTAATACATTTGGCGCGCAAATTTCGGGCCTGCCTCTGCTTCCCTCCCCTCCCTTGCTGCGCTCGGGGGGTCCCCCAGGCTGGGAAGTCGTCGGTGGGCACTCTAAAGCCTCGTTTGCGCTTATTTTGATAGGCGCCAGCCCCTAATCCTAACCCCAACCCCTAACCACTAACCCAGCATGTTTGGCAATGCCAGACTAGCTCTCTAATGTTAGCCCCGGCATTGCTTAGAAAGAATAAATAAATATTTCATTAAATATGGTACATTGCAGAATTGAACACTTGTGGACAGCTGACAGCACTTATCAGGACTACTGACTGAGAATCCCACTGTGCCATAAGGCGCACGTAAATCAGTAACTTAGTTCAAATATATTAGATCACTATTATTATGTTACTTACAGTTGTAATAAATTTATAGATTAATTAAAAACTTACCATTGTAATCATTAATCAACAAGTCTGGTGTCATAGGTTGGCTGATGCAGTCTTGATTTCCTTTTTTTGCTTAAAATGAAAAGCCTAGCACATTAGCAAGTTCGGGAAGGTGCAGCTTTGTACATATGGGTATGCTGAATGACTTCAATTATGTACTCCTCAATCAGAGTTCTAGACCAGTTGTGAGACCCGGTGCATGAAATGGATCTCAAACCAAGGTATCCCGAATGTCTCGCACCTAGATGTAGGTGGAGACCAAATGCGACCACCCGGGGTAACCGTGCCGTAAGGTGGGTCTGGACAGTAGTATGAGTGCTGTACAGAACAGTACAAGCCTCAGAGGTGCAAGGAACAGTGTACGGGCCACCTGATGACATAATCAGGAGGAAGCGGGTGGGATTGTGGTCTGACAACCAGAAATGAGTGGAGGCGGATGGAATATGGATGAAGGGATGGTCCAAAAAGGTGTAATAAGTCCAAATATGGATAATGCGGGTGGAATACAGCAAATGCGGACGGAAATAGCGTGGGAGCGGATGGAATAGGGTGAAAGCGGATGGAATAGCATGAGAGCAGGTGGAAATAGCATGAGAGCGGGTGGAAATAGTGTGGGAGCAGGCGGAATTGAGTGAAAGCGGACAGTCCCAGAGGTTCTAGAGGTAGCAAAACCCAAATAGGAAGCTCCCGGGGAGCTTTGGTTGTAAAGTTGTAAACAGAGATAGAAGACAGTGAGCTCTGGACATAGATTTGGTATCTACAGACAGAGCCTCGCAGTTAATGCAGATGACAGTGGGCCTTCGAACGGAGCTCGGAAGGCACAACTGATTAGAACAGATAGAAATAGAGAGACAGAGACAGAGACAGAAGCAAAATGGGATTGATTCGGTAACAATGGTAATAACAGACTAGGGTACATGGACTCAGGGTGTCTACTTATATACTGTAGGGTGGCTGTGTAAGTCGTCGGGAGGGCCTGATGGATGGTTATCAAGTGTGGGAGGCACCCGGGAGGCAGGATAACTGGTAATCACATGTAGAAAGTGCCCGGCAGGCAGGATAAATGGTAAATAAGCATGGAAAGCACCCACACTTTAGGTAATGAGTGCAGGAAGTATTTGCGGACAGTCAGGAAGCGTGGGAAACATCAGCGGGTGGATAGCAGATGCAGGGAGTGTCTGGAAATGAGCCAAGGCCTGACACCAGTAAGAACATAGTAATTAATTAATTATGGCAAAAAAAAAAAATGGCAGGCATCAAAGAAGAAGTTATTTTATTTTGAAAGCAAAATAATCTGAATTAAAATAGGAGCAAAATCAAAGGTGATCAGAGGCAAGGCCTGAACTCCATGGCCTTGAAATCCTTATTTTTTAGTCAACATTTGGGACTGAACTAAGTAATTCCAAGGGAGGGGACATCTTCCAGATGAAAACTGTGCTCATAGCTGTTTCCTGTTTGAATCAGGAGAACAAGAGCAATTGGATTCAGAGCCTATAGATCAGAGAAAAACAGATCAGATGATCCAAACTCAACAAAACCTGATATTATAATAGAATCAAACTTACAGAACTGAATATATACAGCTCTGAAAGAAAGAAATAGAAATTATTAATTTCAAGTGAAATATTATGAATGTCAAGTGCTTGAATAATAATATTTGCCAGCTTTTCAAAGAAAGAGTTTATATCTTTAATTAGACTTGAGAATGAGAAAACCACAGACCTGTAACACACCAAAAATTGCACCAGACTCGACCATAAGTAGAAGAATTGTTTGCACTTGTGTTTTCTTGTTGCGTGATATTGCATAGGTTGATTGGTGATATGACCTAAAAGAAGACATGTAATAAGTATTTTGGAAGTCAATGCCATTAGGTGCTCCAGTGCCCACCATGCCCGATGAGCTATCAGGAGTGTTGCCACAATATTTACTGTTAAATTGAGCACACCACTGACCCAATCCAAGGTTTCAGTACTCCCACTGGGGACAAAATTGATAACATCTTGAGTGTCAACAACACAATCAGCAATGGTGATGGCTATATATAATTTCATGTCAGTATTTATGCCCAAGAACAGTAGAAAAATAAGATGACATATGTCCAACAGCAGGATAATTGATAGTGTCCATTTAATCAGCTTGTTTTCTTCCCACAGTACCCATGCCCTCCAAATAATAGCTGTATCAGCAATTAGGTACTGCATGTGGGTTAAAATATCGGTCTGCATGGCCAAGTTGAAGTATTTATGCAAAACTCACAATGAAATTCCCAGTCCATACTCCTAAAGCACTCATTGCAATGGATTTCAGGTTGGCAGCCATTTCCTGTGCAATGAGACCACCTGAAAGTGATACCATGAAGTCAAACTTGACAAGCAACAAATTGAATCCAATTTTTGCACAAGTGTAAAAAACCACCATCACAAATCCTGCCAGCAGGAGCACCACCAATGCTTTATGTGCCCGTCCACTGCTTTTCTTGTGCCTACAGTGTGTATTTGAATTTCAGATTTCTATTTGTTAGTATAACAGAATATGGGACATGGCAATTAACACACAAGATGGTATTCATGCAAACAATGTAAGCTAGTATGTAGACCCCTGAAAGTGTTCAATAAGTGTCCTTTTCACCACTTTGGAAACATTTCTTACCAAAGAGTCTGTTGGAATATCAGATTTTGATGTACAAGCTGGATACAGCTATGTCATAATGATATTATGTTTTCATCATATTTACATCATATCTATACTATATTTGCACCTTATATCACTATTGCATCATAGGTGATATCATTACTTCACATAGTATCCACTTACTATATTTGATAGCTATGACATATGCTTTCTAGGAGTATAAATACAGGTTGTAGATAGACATGTACTTTACCTGTTTGCCTTAGGATCTTTGTCCCAAGATCCATACAAGGTCAAACATTTTAATCATTTGTCAATATCCTTGTCACCTTGCTGGTGTTATAAGGTGTATTCCTACACAAACAGGTCATGGTTGGCTACCATTCACCAGAAGCTACCTCCATCATATCTCAGCTAGCCCCTGCTCATCATATTGCTTGGGGAACTCAGGCCATTGCTGCTATTCATCTATCTTCTCATCATCACCCCTATCTGGAATGTCCAATTGTTGATGCTGTGTGCATCTTGTGTCAAAGCAGCATGCTGTAGTCATCTGACATGACCATTAGTTCTGCAGATTATTGGACATTATGCTATGGTTGCATTGGGAGAGTTAGGATACTCTCAGGGACTCATGAAATTAGGGGGAAATCATCAGGATTATTGGAGAAGTGTTAGTTCTAGCTGGAGAAGTTCTTGTTTCTGGAGGTTATTCATGCACTGCTTGAAGCTGCATGATGTTCATCATTCCATTCACTCATTCACAACCCTCACATGGAGACCATTCATTTATGGTCACTTAATTCCCAAATCCACACTTCAAATCAACACCATCACATCCTTGCACATTTTGGACTTTGCTAGGTTGCAAGTCATGTTTAGTGCTGTTTGCACTAATTGTTCAGTGCTGAGTGCACTGCTTGTCAAGTACTGAGTGTACTTGTTATTTGTTTTGATGCATGAGTTGCATCAAAGAAGGTTGGTTACCTTCAGTTTTGCTTGGATAGGTGATTCTATGGTCAGTATATAGAAGTGGTGGACACAAGGTCAGTAAATTGGGATATAGGAATTTTTCTAGCTGCATCTCAGCTTGAGGGGAAGTGTTGGAATATCAGATTTCATCAGCAGAACCTGGGTGAACGCTACAGCAACTATAGCAGCTTATAGCAATCCATAGCAGCCACAGCACTGTACAGTGCTGTGGAATGCTATGAGGTCCTATGAGGTCCTGTAAGATGCTGTAGGTTGACCGTTGCTCGAGCATTCTGACACCTGTCATTTCCAGCTGATGGATACGGCAATGGGGACCTTGGATGCTATTTAATCAACGGTTTTGAGTCTTGACGAGTTCAATGTCTTTTCCTCCCCCCACTAAGCTCAACTTGACTCAGACTGTAAGTTCTGCTCTCTGCAATTTTTTTTTTTGACTTGGAGGCTCTAATTATATGTCTGATGTCATTTTTTAGTGTCATTCAATGACATGGTAGGAGTCAAAGTTAATTAGCCTCATATACAATTTTATGCTACTTGTGGACCTGGTGGATGAGTCGAGTATGTATGTTGTAGTATTAGTAGTGTTTAGAACCACCAATAAAATGATTTTATAAATATTTCGCTAGTATTTCGCTCTTGCGAGCCAGGGAAACAATTCGTAAGGATGATATATTTGGTATTGAATCAGTATTGAATAGAACCCTGATCGCGGCGTTCCCGCGAAGTCCACAGTGATCCACAGCAACCCATAGCATCCCACAGTTCTGTACAGAGGGGTACCTTGCTATGGGTCCTATAAGTGCTGTGGGTTCTGTACAGAGCTGTACAGCTCTGTACAGAACACCCAGGTTTTGCTGATGTTTGATGTACAAGCTGGATACAGCTATGTCATAATGATATTATGTTTTCATCATATTTACATCATATCTATACTATATTTGCACCTTATATCACTATTGCATCATAGGTGATATCATTACTTCACATAGTATCCACTTACTATATTTGATAGCTATGACATATGCTTTCTAGGAGTATAAATACAGGTTGTAGATAGACATGTACTTTACCTGTTTGCCTTAGGATCTTTGTCCCAAGATCCATACAAGGTCAACAAAGATCCTAAGGCAAAATACAAGGTCAAACATTTTAATCATTTGTCAATATCCTTGTCACCTTGCTGGTGTTATAAGGTGTATTCCTACAGAGTCCACTTCCGAATATCAGGAAAGGAATATTCTGAAAGAATACAGTCCCAGCAGCTGCAATTTCTTCCGACTCTTCAGGTGTCATTGTAGATGTCGTACTAAGTAATATGATGGGTAGTACAGTGACTTCTGCGTAGGACAAGCTTTATATCATCATTTCAGCTTAGTTGTTCCCAATGGTGATGCACATCAGCAAAACCTGGATTTTCGCTGGAGCTGTCTGTAGCTTTCATAGGATTGAATTGAGCTCTTGAGAGCTCTGGAGATCTCCAGCTGCTCTGGCTACTACAAAGGTGTCAGAGCTGTCACATCAAACCTGTATTCTCGTTGGAGCTGTCTGTAGCCTCCATAGGATTGAATTGAGGTCTGGAGACCTCTGGAGACCTCGGAGAGCTCAAAGCTGCAGCCATTGATTGATGGCACTTTAAGAATGATTGTACTTTCCTTTCTAGGAGCTAGTCTTGCAGTCAGCAAGAGCCGCATCAAAAATGGCAGGTGTCTTGTTCAATATATGTCGAACAATCCTGTCAACTGTCAATAATTCATATAAAACACATCGCTGTTCAACTTGAAGTTGAAGTTGTGCTTGTCTTTCCTCTGGGCTCCACCAGTGCCATTGTGAGCTGTTGCAATGGTCAATTTACTCCCACTGTAAGTTCTTATCTTTGATGTTCAATGTTGATTGCCAGAAGCTTGTCTAAGTCATCTTTTCCCAGCGCTAATTACCAGAAAACCAGAAACATTGGAGGCAGAGGCAGCGAAGGGGAAATCGGATCAAGTGTCGAGAGGCATCGGGAAAGTGGAATCAACTTACACGGCATGTTGTATATGTATAAGAAATGATCAATATAAATTTGTGCCTAGTTACTATTTAGTCTATGTGAAAACTCCTCCACAGCCCTCTGGAGATCTCTGGAGCTCTTGGAGCTCTCTGGAGACATTTGTTGAATGCTGCTCTTCAATTCTCTGAGTTCTCTGGAATGACTACCCTTGCTCCAGGTGCTATGAAGCTCTCTGGAGAGCTCTGGAGATCATACAGGTTTTGCTGATGCCTGTGTATGCTTCATGTAGAACTGAAGATCATTTGTGAAAGGGTCTTTGTGGCCCCTTGACTGTCTTCCTCCGCTTGAAATTCTTTGCATCAAAAAATCAGTATATTCTTGATCATACCCCTTGCACTCACTCTACTTATATATCCTTAAAGGGCCTCCACTCAAAAATCTCGGCTAGAACCAAAGGAATCCATGCAACAGCTGAACAATGTATGCAAGTCAATTTATATTTGTGCTCTCTGTGTTATGTGGCACTCCTGAATGAAATGCCTTGCCTTGCTTTGAGCTTTGAATAGCCATATTTATCATGGTGAACTACCACCAGATACTTGGGTTGAAGAAATGGCTTGCAGCCCGTATCGTACAACAACCCGCATTGCCATTATTGGCAGCTCTAAAAGTGTGCAGAGAGCATCACTCACATCCTGATGGAGTTATTCTGCATGGACAGGCCGAAGCAACCTTGTAAAATCTTAACAAATGATTCACACATTGACAATACTTACTTATCACTTGCTGCTTGCAGGTAATACACACCACAGTCCACCCCAGAATTTTGCCTAAGTGGAAATCACATTGACAATCATCAACGAGTTCGTTGATTGCCACGGCAGTGGCGTCAAGGATCGATAGTACCATGGCAGTGTGGAACAGGATTCAGGCCTGGTGGTGCCAGACAGAAAAAAGATCGTGGTAAGACACTCACCTACAACTTAAGTCAAACTTAAGTACGTTCTGGGGCATAGTAATGAGTGTCATCAGAAGATATCACCATCGGGCTTCAAAGTTGAATGATGTAGCCTGAGGTCATACACTACAGTGCTGTTGTTGAAATATGATGAACACTCGCACTAGAAACAGGATGGATAGATATCTATCCTTGTATGCCTTGACTCTGCCAGTCAGCGCCAGTTCAAAGATAACTTGACTTCGGGAAGTCCTTACACAACCTGATTGGAAAAGAGGCGCAGCTATGGGCTACAATTGATGATCATATCTAGAAACAAGAATGGTGTAAGGACCATTGAACCATTAGTAGAGACAATTCCTTATCACCTTCCATTTACAATATCATTCCTTTGTCTTGGTCCTCTGGGTTGTATTTCCATTTGCACATCCTCCCTTCTAGGCCTCAACACTCAGCGTTCAACTCCTTTGCAACAAAGTCTGCATTTGCACAACTCGGACTGTGCCTGGCAAGAATCGCGGAGACATTCAGAGAGTGTGGGGATTCATTGGAACAAGGTTTGAACTCGGTAATCAGGAACTCGGGGTTGGTTTTTGGATTGCGATGATACGGAGGAGATTGATGGGGGTGGCGGCAGGAGATTGATTGCAGAGTAGGAGCTGTTTGAAGGAGGTGAAGGCACACAAGGAGGGCGAAGTTTCAATGGTACTTATGATGACGCAAAATCGTGATACGTATCCAACACGCATCCAATCATCCATCCTTCCATCTTCCAAACCCGATCTCCAATCTTCCAATCCTCCGCATCTCCTTCACACAATATTTGTCAATCAGAGCTCGATACTTGAAACACGCATCGATATTCCATCACTCCTCAATCCCGCTTCTATCTTCAGAAGTCTAGTCCTGGCTCCCAGCTCCATCTTCAAAATCAGTCGAAATCACAGCCCCGGAGAGGAATGACAGTAATAAGTATACGCAGTACTTACCCGAATAAGGATGAGCTGTAACATATGAGCGCGCGCCCCATTAGAGACCACGCGAGCCGTGGCGGTACTCTGGACTTGGAATCAGAATGTCTAGGACTAAGGATTGAAAAGGTAAGCTGTGTTGAAATAAGAATTGAAATAAGAAAAGACACACCACCATTATACTGCTCAGGAATGTCTCCTGTGTTTCTCGCAGGCGGTCTGACACCACCATACCCAAACCGTTTCCCATATCAAACAAAGTTTGAGAACATATGGGATAGTATTATGACTAGAATCGAAGTCACCCCAGTGGCTCCTACGACGAGCACAACCAAGGTAATGAACGCAATTTCCGTCGAAGACACCGACAGCGACAACCACAGTACTGAAAATCCTCCCAAACCCTCCTCGTCCTGCCCTATTTGTCCCTATACCCCTTTGGTGCAGTGAGGATACGGTAGATGGTTGAGCCAAAATCGTAAAGCCCGTTGCTAACGACAGCATACTAAGTATGGAAGAACGGAGTGAAAGCGACCAGAGCAAGACAAAGAAGGAGGATTGAACTATTGTTCGAATTCCTCAATTGGTACATACAACGTAGTTGAGTAATCGAGGTTGAATCAAGGATCCCTCGCTTTTCGGTTTATCTTTCCAGGGAAGAGAGACGAGGAAAACACCCTTGATCCTTCCAAAAAAAATCAGAAGCCTACCTCTAGCTTGAGAAAGCCGCAATTTTCTCCGATGGCCCGGCGGAGGAGGCCCAGCAAGAACCAGGCTGGCCGGAGGGGAGCGACTCACCCATGCTAGACGACATCTCCCCCGTCAAGACCTGGGACAAGGTCAAGCAGGGCATGATCAAGATGTATAAAGCAGAGGTGATGAACAAGCTTCCAGTAATGTAGCATTTCCTATTCAGTGGCTCCCTGCTTCAATATACAGAACCGCCTCCCCCTACCGACGCAGACTTTTCCGATGCGCGTTCAGGACATGCACCCGCATTCCCATCTGCCTTCAGCGGGTGTAGGTGGAACCAATGGTAATTTGGATGGTGCAGGTCAGAGAGAAGTTGGTTGGGGAGACTGTTGTGGGATTTCTGTACCTTCGGCGTTCGGCGGAGCAGGCAAAGGTTGCTACGAAAGGTGGGGAGTCGAGGTCTGCACCGGGCGCGAATTTGGGGTTGGCGGGGAAGGGGATTCGACCGGTGCCTTTTGATTAAAAGGTTTTGTACTATAAGTATGAGTAGTACTATTTTCGTTGAAGTAAATCAGTTGATAAAAATAAGCATGCGATAAAGTAATGTACTCCGAGTCGGAGCGCCCGGAACGTCCAAGGCCCGTTCATTTCCGCCTCGAGCTTGACAGCAAAAGTTGTTCAAGTTGATTCACCACGAACACTCTCTTGTTCCAGTCCTTCGTTGTCGTGTTTTGCTTTCGAAATCTCAGAAATTTAGGACCGTCGTGGAGTCAGTAAACGTGCGCGTACAGGTGGGTATTCCTTGATTTTAACGATGTTCAGACTTTAGAACGGATCTGGGTATTGAAAAAGCTTTAGGCCGCTAGAAATCATCTTTCTGAGCTTGCAAAGACACTCTAAACATTTGCTGGTAGGTATTCCTGGCCCTATAATGTGATATTGGAAGGCTAAACTGTTATCGCAGTAAAACTCAACACTCGTTTCACGTCTGAGTATGGAAAATACAACTCAAATCCACCGACGAAAGTCCAGTCAAAGTGACGATGAAAACACACTCGTTATCAACACTAAACCAATTTCAAACGAACCAACAACTCCAATATCGCCTCTGCCAACTCGAGCAGCTCCTCCGCCACCTCGTTCGCCACTTTCACCTTCACAGTCACATGCACGCGCTCCGACTTCACCTTTGCCACCTAAGGAACCTCGAACTCAGGCGCCGCGTTCTCGAGTTCACTCTACGCCAGCGCCGCCGCCGTTAATGGGTCATGCGAGACAATGTCTATATCTTTACCCAGTCCTCGTTCTCCTAATGGTTCTGCTCCTGGCTCTGCTGGCTATGGCCCTGCTTCCGGCTCAGCAGGTCCATATCGCACTTCATTCAAAGTCAACGGTCACGCTCCACCCCCGTCGCCTTTCCGTGCATCCATATCATCACCACAGAACCTCGGTGTTAATGGACACGGTCATTCCAGGACTCGCTCAATTTCAACGCCATACTCACCTCCCTTGCCTTCACCCTTATCCTTTTCCTTTCCTGCGGATGCTCAATCTCATCCACGCAGTCCAAACGGACTTACTCCCTCTGTATCCGCCCCAGAGAATACATCATCTGCAGCAGTAGACGCTGAACGAGAAAGACAGGAAAGACAAAAGCACGCTCGTCGTCACTCTCGCCTGCACTCGCGTAATCTCTCTATTTTCTTTCCTCGACCTGGTTCATTACCGGCAAGTAATACCATTTCAGAAGATGGATCACAAGAGTTGGAATTCCCCTCTTCCTCGGACGTCGAAGCGATGCCGATACCTTCCGCTGGCTCGAGCGTTAGGCTTCCCCTCTGGGCGAAGAATGACAACATCCCTGCAGAATGGCAAGAGCGGAGAGAATCCACTGGGAGCAGGGTTCACGTTTGGTGGTAGATCGCCATCTATCAGCGGACCAACACCTCCACTCATGTCAAATGG
>ML770243.1:0-13077 GCA_009733575.1 Gymnopus androsaceus JB14
CGTTAGCCCATCCGGTCTGGAAGAAAGTCAAATTCAATCAAGATTTGGGTTACTTGAAAGGCTAAGATCAGGCAAACTCATATTTCCTAGTGAAAGGAGAGAGGAGGAAATGAGTGAGGAGATCAGCGGATGAGTCTTGTTATATATAAGTAGTCAATCTGATTATAAGTCCAATTATCTTATTAGTCTGTGTCCGGTAATTCATTCCAATGAATGAAGGTTTTGTCAATGAAATTGGCGCTTTGGGGGGCGGGCGTCGGTGTCAGGTCTGAGAGCTGATTGCTGAGCGCTGCTACCCCTGGAACCAATTCCAGTACACAAAGTAATCCGGGTCTGGACCGTCCAGTGAAGAAACCTTTCGGAGGAGACCCAAACATACCCAGAGCAAAGCTCATTGAAGGGACAAGACTGAATGGGACTGAGACGGACCGAAACCCCACCAAAGAGCCATGAGAGAGTAAATTTTATTCTATATCTAGTTCATCTACGTTAGGATTGATACCATTGCGCAATGCAAAATCTTTTATATGGGAGGCCCAGGCATGAGTAATGGCTGCTGGCAGGACTTTCTCAAGTTGTTGCCAGTATATGAGGAAACATAATGAAGTCCATCCACCGAGTTTCATGATGATCTCGGGGGCTACTCCATCTAGGAGTAGCTTGAGGGAGCCTCCAATGCGATAGCTGTGACCAAACACGTTCTCCAAATTAGCCTGTTTGAAGATTGAGCCCGTGAAATCCAGAAAATGTGATTTTAGGAGAGTAGTCCAAGATGTGTCATTGCAATATGAAAATAACGGTTCCACGGCTATAGGAGAGTGGTTGATCAAAAGGTGATTTTCAAAAGCCCATACTGGGCATAAGTTGTCGAAAGTTTCAGTAAGGAGACATTCTGAACCAAGAATGCCTGTCGTTTTAGTCCACGGGATATGAAATGATGTCACGCGGTGTCCATTGACTTTGGAACGGGATATGTGTGTAGACCGAGTGACGTCTCGCCTGCATCCCGCTGGGAGATTGAAGTTGATGCAGATCTGTCTGGTGTCCCGACCCCGATAAGGTTTTACCGTCCATAGCAGACCCTCACGTGTGACTGAGAAACATGGTTTCCCATCAGCAAACGTGGTAGTACCGGCTGGGTGGTCGCGCAGGATATGCGGGCCGCAGCATGTGAGGCATGATGGTGGCGAGGAGTTCCGGGGCCCTGGTTTGGCATCTGGCTGGGATGAGCCTGGGGAGTTGTTCAACGTTTGTGCTACCTTCGTGTGCGAACAGAGATCCGAGTCTGAGGTTCTTTTGAGTGGGCTAGAAGGAGAGACTGTGAGGGATGTGAGGGCTGCTGCTGCGGATTTCGCTTGCAAAAGACCATCAACCTGTTGGACATATTAGCCATTGTTGAACAACAAACATTTTAATATGTCATGGTGTGCAGTGCGCTCGAACGAGTACCAATGCTGATAGTTCTCCTCATAATCCCCATATTGAGTGAAAAATTTTCGGTGTTTCCAGAATTCCTCTGCGAAGGTATGACGGGTGAGCTGTTTGGTCGGGGAAAGTGACTCGGATAGGAGTAGGAGTGCTGTGAGTAAATTCTTGGTGGCTTGTTTCCATTTTGCTGGAGATAAGCAAGTGTGGATTTCGTCTGAGCCCCAAAGGGTTATCATTTTATGTATACGGTGCTGGATGTGTTTGAGGTGGGCATTGGTGAACCAATTTATGGGAAGATACAGTTTATTGAAAATGGAGTGGAGGACCACATTGGCTATGACTACATCTGGCTGCTGTCCCAGGATGCGAGCAGTAGGATTCTCCATAACCATTGAGCCTCAAATAGACTTGCCTGCTTTTTCTTTGCCAGCCTTCTCTTTTTCTGACTTTTCTGTGTTGCTCATCCGCGCGCGAATGACTTTCTTCCTCAAGAAAAGTGGAAGAGGTCCAACTTCTGTGCAGTAGGGTTCGCTGAATACCAACTCCTCGAATTTGTCTTGGAGGATACTGTAGAGTGATTTCAGATGCGGCCCAACATCCTGTGTGGCAGTACAAGGTGTGTTATCGCGACAATCTAGTGTCATGTTGACACTATCTTTGTTGAACTTCTCTGCTGCACAGTTGTGCACATTCCTCGTTCGCAGAGTTTGCCCTGTCGGTGCCAGAGCTGGTGGGAGTTTTATATGCGCATCAAAATCGTAATCGTCCAGTAAAGGACCAGCAATACCAGCGTTGGGTAAGATTCCTGTCATACTGATTCTGAAAACCCCAAAAAAGTCGAAGGGCCAGATGTGAGGAGAACGAGAGGAGGGACAAGAAGAACCGAAGTTGAATGCAAGAGAAACAAACTCAAAGTCAATTGGTGTGCGTTACACGCGTCACTTTATTGAGTTGGTTCTAATGTATGTGCACTTCAATTTAATTCACTTTCCTTATCTTTCACTTATGCTAGCCGTTCACTTTGTTCACGTAGCGTCAGCTAGCACTTACGCTGAGTTCCGACCCTCCAGCGTCGTTGACTACGATAAAATCGAGTCCCTGAACCTTTTGTAATAAACATGGAAGAGGATTCTCCTATAAAGAAGTAAAGCTAAATATATGAAATCAAGAAAGATACATAGACGAACCCCCCAAAATTCACTGCCGTCCACCAGTAACAAGTCTGTTTGCGATTGGAGTCCAGCCTCAGAATGCTCATATTGCGTGAACGGGTTGGGCCAATATGCATCTGAGGTCCAATGAGCAGCAAGTTTGAACAGTGGAAACACTTTAAACATACACAAAATGCTTGAAGTGGTGTTAGCCAGCAATCCTAGAATTTCAAGGAAACCAGGAAGCTCTTCAACAAAACCGATGAGCTGGGCTTCTTGATTTTCCTGTTTAAGTACATCCTCATTTGGTGGATATGGAATCTTGTTGCGCCTTGCGAACTGCCCTACTACACCATTTGTTTGCAATTCAGCGAGCCCTGCAACATGAAATATAAGGACATCAATCAGCACAAAAGAAAGGAGCAAGAAGACTTGCAATAATTGACAGCGGTATCTGATGAACCTAAAATGAATGCTGCAGTGTTGAATCCATTCACACATGTGTTGTTGATTGGTTGTCCATTCTGATACTGAGCTCCAATATACTGGATCGGCGTAAACACATTGGCACAGCCTTTCCAGCTTCCAAACTAGAAAGGTCCTTGCGCATCAGCATCCGACACAAAAGGACAACTCGCCTCGAATACATTTGCCTCGTATACCATTCCATTAAATTTCGACTCCAGAGTGCCATTGTATGACGCAGATCCAGGTAACCCCACTGGAATCACTTCGTTTAACATCAAGATAGCCATTGGAGTGAGCCCAGATGAGAATCCAGGGAACGACTGGATATCGCTCCACAGACGGGAGTATTGGTCCACTGAGCTATTCACAATTTGAAGGGATTGGTGATTATTACCCTAATTGAAGACACATTCGTCATTTTTACAGCTCTGCCCTCAATTGTGAGAGGCACACTCACAACTGCGATAATATCTGAGATAGATATCTTAAAGCCCACTTCAGCTTTACTGGCAGTTTCGTTGATTATTGGCAATGTGCTCGGAAGAGCGGTATAGTTGACAAGACCTTGCCTCAGACTCGTGTCCAGAGGCTGAAAGTTGCTCATAGCAACAAGGCCTAAGGCAGATCCTCCGCCGCTCACTGGTAATATCGTAAATCAAATGGAAAAAGGCAATAGAAAGAGACATACAGCCAGATACATAGGTGGCCGTCTGAAGTAGACCACCGGTACCAGCATTGACGGAGTCTGCCGTACGATTATCGAAGGCTCTGATTATTCCAAACACAGACATTTCGGCCCGCCTGCAAGATTGTTAGAGACAGTAGGAGAAAAAGTTTTGGGAATCAAGACTCACGTTCCGCCACCGGAAAGGGTAAACCCAATAACAGGAACTGCAGATTCATTAGCACCTAACACGTTGATATATACGTCAATATCAAAGTCGGTGATGTGGATGTTCTTCAGGTAGGAATGCAAACCATCAACGACTGCTGGGGTACGTTTAGCTCGCCATTCCCATTCGTCATCAGATAATCCTTCGCTGGCAGGTCGAACAAAGGTTACATTGAACAGACACTAGTAAGGGAAGCTGGTCAGTGGAGATGAGTTGGATTGGGTATGTAGACAGACCTGGATGTACGTCGGAGTGTAATTACCAGACAGTGATATACTGGCAATGAGCTTGAAGGAGCCCAGGAACAAGGTCAGGAAGAAGAAGATTCTTGATGACATTGAGGAGTGTTTTTCAAGTGGTATTGTAGCAATGAGAGCCTTTTATAACTTTGTGCAAAGGGTATTTAGGCTACATGGTTATACTTACAATTCATTGTCTTGCCCAACTTCAAATCTTTGTGACACAGTTATTGAAACGAGTGAAACATGGCTGTCCAATGGGAATCAGTGATTGGAGCAGAACCAAAATCCTAGTAAGAGCACCTCTGAACTCATTTACCACCAAGAACATTGACATAACAAATTAGGCCTTGTATTAGCTACGGTGACCCAGTAAATGTTCCGTCCTATGGTTCACAAGTATCCCCTGCAGCATCGAATCCGAATCCTCGATGGAGGAATTAAAGGTGTAGGCGAGACATTTGTCATAGCCGATGCCTCAGTCTGCACGGATACACGGTACACCAAATTATTTTGTATTGTCTGAGCTGCGCATCGTGATCCTACATTCCTGAGAATGTGGGATATTCCCATTCCTTGTTTAACGGTAATCGTAGAGTGGCAGTATCGGGTATCACGGCGGATAATTGAGAAGAGATGCAGGTCCATGGGCCTGTGTAAACAAACACGTTCAGAACAGCACAAGCTCTAGGTGTAGAAAGCATGATGTATAATAGATAGGCACGCGACTTGAGTTGGTTTAGAAAGGTCGATTAGATGAACAGTTAGTCTATGAGGCAGAGAACTCACTGAAAGATGCAGTCTTCAGCAAACAACTTCATCAGCCTGCCTTCTTCCTTCCTATCTTCTAGTGCACTAGAATCTCCGACAGCTACCCAGCTTTTGAGTCCGAATGCAGCATGCAACATAACCTGCGAATTGATTCAGTGATCTTAGCTGCCTAAGCCTCGAAGTATGCAGATCTAGTTGGGTATGTCTGCTGAATTACACCCCATAATGTCTGAAATTGCACTTCAGCCAAATTTACAATTGTTGGAGCCTCTCTAGGTCTTTAAATTTCCGAATTCCCAGTAGCAAACTGGCAGCCAAAGATTCGAATACTTAGTATAGATCAAGCTACATGAGAGGATGGAAAAAAGAGAGAATGACGGCGTCGGGAAGGATTTGAACAGATCGGATGGACAAATGAAGAACATTCCTCGTACTTATATTTGTTCAGCAGTGGGCTCGAAAAATGTCGACTGCAAGAAAATGGTTAGGCGCCGGTGATTCCGCCAGCAATCTCAAGCAAAATTCTGACATCATGCCTAGAAAAATCTGGGGGCCTACCCCGGACTGGTTCCGTCTCTTTAACTATCAAAGATCTAAATATTTTGCTTAGTATAAAATGTAGAGGGTACCCATTTCTGTAGTCTCCGAATACAACAATGTGAATTTTTTGACAAAATATGCACTCAGTGTTCCAAACGAAAGTACCATAAGATGATAAATGTTAGCTTTGACCCACTAAAAAAGGGAATTACGTTACTGGTCTGGGGGCATACATGCCCAGAATTTCAATCCCACATGCCTCTTGATCTCAAGTTCTTCGCATCAATATTCTACCGAATAGCTGCAGCCGGGCCTTGAGCCCTCCTGAGCCCTAGAGACAGCTGGGGCCAGTTCCGGCTCAATCAGGCCCGGCTCAGAGGGCTCAAGGGCTCTGAGCCCCAGCCGGCACATCACTAGCTGCGATTCACATTTCTCTTCTTTGTCATTTCATGACCTTTTTTCTCTTGCGGATAATTCCACATTTCCCCCAGGCTCATCAAACTGTGCCTTTCTAAAGGTCTTGACTCGCCAATTTCTATGGTTGCATTGATTCTCATGGACATGGGTGTAGCATCCTTGCATCAACATTGGTTCCAATTGATGCCTATACTTATGTAGGTATGGGATTCCATTGTAATTTGTGGGGACTACAAGGTTTTCTCCTCAGTTTTTCAGAATTATTATTCTGTCAAATCAAAGAAAGGTATGACTGTGGCACATGCAGTTCTTCATGTTGAATCAATGATCAGTACCATGCTCTACATGGGATGCATCAATCCCCAATTAATTTATGGCTGTGAAGTTGCCGTAGACAACAGCGAGGCACTACTTGGTAACATGCTTGCAGTCCAAAAATATTTCTTTCATCAGGAAAACCTGGGTGGTCCCATAGCAAGGTCCCCATCTGTCCAGAACTGGACAGTTCTATGACTGCTATGGGTTGTATTGGAGCTTCTGTACAGTGCTGTAGAGCAACTCATAGCAATCCATAGCAATCCATAGTTCACCCAGGTTTTGCTGATGTTCAAAGACTTCTTGATTTATCAAAACTGCAATCATTGTTGCCACATACATGGAAACAGGCATTATTCCTCTCCGGTTTTGTCGACTAGAATTGGCACTATGTTTCTTATCATACTTGCTTGCATGCCCTGCCAATACATATGTGAGAGAAGCTCTCAATGAAAGCCTTGCCCTGGACTCTCAAGGTAAGAAGTCCTGGATCAGGGACCTGAAGACAGTTATCACTAAATGGTGCCCGGACCTGTCCTTACCACTTAATGATACAATGCTGAATGCGACAGACTCCTCCAGTATGGGGAATTTTAAGGAGCTTATTGAGAAATCAATGCATGCTTGGATTGTTAGTGAGCTTACACCAAGATCATATATATTGAAACTGAGGAAAGAACCCTCAGCTAATGGGACACACATGTCTTATAAGGACATATGCATGCAAACATACATTACCAATATTACTAATGTCAAACACCAAAAAGCATTCACAAATCTCATAATGGGAGATCACCCTTTGGCTGTTGTACAAGTGACCTGGCCAGATATCACAATAGGCTATGTTGTCTTTGCAGGATGGCAGTAGAAACACTGGAACATGCAATGCTTGAATGTAAGGACAATACTCTGCAAAGCTAGACGTGAATGATTTTTTCACAGACGAGTTTTACACTCTCCATGCAAGGGCAATAAGATTTACACCCAACATGAACATCATTCATTACTTGGCTTATCTTGCTTCCACCAGAGTCTCATTCTCAATTTGTGCAAAAATGGATATATGATGTCCTAACCATCTATGATAAGGTGACTATGTTTGTCCCTGAGAGATACTGTCACTCCAATCCATCCAGACATAGCCAATAGATAGATACTTTATTAAGTAATGCACTTTTGTTGCCTGTATTTTATTTATGTAGATTGGTGTGAGGGGGGGGGGGGGCAGGGGATCTATGGCAGCAGCTTCACAGGTCAGTTGTGAGCTTCATCAGCAAAACCTGGGTGTACTGGACAGCACTGGATAGCGCTATCCAGCACTCATAGCACCCATAGCAAGGTCCCCATCTATCCAGAGCTATGGATTGCTATAAGCTGCCATGGATTTTGCATTTCACAGCACATCATTGCATCATCTGTCAGTCTTTCAATTCATTTATTTGTAGTCCTTGGAATTGTTTCTCTCAGTTGCAAGACCAAATAACTATGATAAATCATATATATTGTCAGATTAGTAGTACATAGTAGGATAGTTTACCAAAACAGAGCTACAGTCATCAGCAAAACCTGTATTTTGCATTTTGATTCCCACATGATTACTTAAAATTCCAAGCACTCCCACAGCTCCCAGCGCTGGCCAGCGCTTGCCAGTGCTGTCAGAAATATAAAATCATATGTTATTTCCAAATAAGGTAATTTTGCGGCCTCTGGGAGCTTCTGGGAGCTCCCTCCTGCATCAGCTGGACCATCTGAGTGCTGGGATGCTGGAGCGCTGGGAACTCTGGACAGTTTGCTCAAGCACTGCCCACGTCATACAGGTCTTGCTGATGGTAACTAGTATATAGCAAAGATAAAGCTACAGTATAGTATGCAATGCTTAATTAGATATTGAACAGCTTGAATGAAACTCACCGAGAACGCCGAGCCAAAGCAACTCAGAAACAACTTAGAAAAAAAAAGAAATTTGGGAGGGAAGGAAGGAACTTGGGGAAGTTACGACGACTTGTTGATGCTATATACTATCAATGGAAGAGAGTGACAGCTGTCAAAATGCTGACAGCTGGCTTGAGTACTCGATGATCTCATAGCAGCTCATAGCATTTCATAGCACTCTGGCTACTATGGCTTGCTATAGATTGCTATAGCTGCTACGACCTTCACCCAGGTTTTGCTGATGTTGTCCACACCTTCCCTGAGAGGATGGAGATGCTTGTGCTGCATCAGGTTACTTCTCAGCTAGCTGGCATTCAGATCTTAGACCAAGCCATGTAATATACTTCCTTCCTTCCTTCCTTCCTTCCTTCCTAGCAAGTGCACTCTCCCTTTTTTCCCCCATCATCTTTTTACAGCATCACTTGGCACACAACTGAGTTCCTCATCAACTTGATGGAATCCCTCCTACTCATGATGCAAAGGAAGCAACGGAATAAGAATCTTAATACTATATCCATTGGCATGTCATTGCCGAAAGGCTTTATTGATGAATGGGAGTGTTGAGATACTAGTGTAACAGAGATTCAGGAACAATCTGTGTGTATGATAATCTTTCACTTTTCATTGCTCTTCCCTGATCCTTCACTCCTCTAGATATTGGATGAGGTAACTGACAACTAAGAATGCATGGTTCATTACTTTTTAGACCTGGTAACCCAATATCTTTTGGTAGGCATTGTCTCATGGGATGAACGGTATTGACCAGAAATGAAACGAAACTTCCGCTTCCGCCCTTATCTAGTCCTTATCACTGCCGATAGCCGTCCGTCAACTCCCCGGATCCCCCGATTGAGAAAAACTTGGTGTGACTGCAATTACTTGCGTTACAAGTCAATATGTACCACTAAATATACGATGAAGTAAAGAACGGACATATTACTAAGAGCCTAAGTAGAGCTGGTATAGAGGGTATACTGTTTAAAGTTGACAATTGCTATGAACGTTCTTCGATGGGCTACGGAATAAATCAGAAATTAGCAGGTCGTTATCTCCCTCGTAAGGTACTAATGAAGCCCGGGAGTGCGTCTCTTGAACACGCATCTTCTTCGCAATGTGAGCAACGTTCTCCTCAA
The DNA here is from genome assembly GCA_009733575.1 of Gymnopus androsaceus JB14. Classification (NCBI taxonomy): domain Eukaryota; kingdom Fungi; phylum Basidiomycota; class Agaricomycetes; order Agaricales; family Omphalotaceae; genus Gymnopus; species Gymnopus androsaceus. The sequence goes on from ML770243.1 coordinate 9,288, forward strand.
TGTGATCCCAGTTTAATCTCGATGGAGTGAGATCATACTGCTCGGGATGTGGAACTCCCCAGATTGAACGTGGCTGATGCGGTGTTTGGGGCACTGTAGACGGACGTGCAGGATAAAATGCATGCTGGGGCGACTGCAGTGCTGTGGATGGTCCCAGAAGGTTGAATGGCTGAGGTACAGCCTGAAAATCAAAGCTACCGACATTGAAAAAATCATCGTTGTCATCTGCAAGCGCCACTGTAGGGACTACTATTAGCTCAGGGCATCGAGAAAATGAGGTAGACTGAACCTGGATTGGCTGGCAAGTTCCCAAAACTCGAAGATGCAAGTCCTACACTGCTTTTTGATCACGAAGGTGTTTTCGGAAGCACTAAACCTGTGCTTTTGGTTGGTGAAAGAGATGATTTACGGCCAGCTTTCAACCCTTTCAACTGCTCTCAAGTTTCCTTTGCTTTCCCCTGATAATCTTTCAGCTGAGATGAGAGTCGCTCCTCTTCAACTGATGCTTCGGCGGTGGCACATCGTTTCCGATTCATTGATTCCTGCCGTCTACCTTGGGCCTTGAACAAGTCTTCTTGAGTATTATCTCGTTTGGCAAGAATCCCAGAGTTCATGGATGCAAGAAGAATACGGGCATTATCATTGTCGTACTGCTTCGCACTAAGTGAATCGAATGTTAGCAAATTGCGAGAATAATTCACATGCACCACTAACAGTATGATGGCATGAAGGATCGGGTGGTTGGTGGACATGACCTGATTGTCTTGCGCATGACTTCCTTCGATTGGGTTGGTATCAGCTGGCATAAGGTCCCAATACTTCTTTTTCATCTGTGATAGGCTGCGATTGTATGAAGGTAGGAGCCAAGGATAGCTCTTTTTGTGCCTCCACCAGTCTAAGAAATGGATCATCAGGCGCGTCCATATTGTATCGCTTTCACACTCACCCTGAATCTTCTTGTTCGTATGGTTATTGCAAAACTCGTAGAACTCTGGAGTCTCCCCTAATTCAAGATACAGGAAGCGACGTAGATAATCTTGATCTTCCGAAGAAATGTGGTCCAAGATATTGAGTATACCACTGAAAAATAAAGTGTTCAGGAAACGTCTGATGCCGAAAAGTGAAAGAATACTTACCGCGTATAGTGAACAAGACACGTTTTCCATATCGATAGTAGGATCTCATCAGCATTGAAAGATGCCATCTTTGATACAGCAGGATTGTTCATGCGTCTGGATATCACCGTGTCACCCAATGCTTGTGCTTGTGCACCTTCAGCATCACCAATAGCTCCCATAAGCTCGGATGACTTTGAGAAGAGTCTAAAGACAAGCTCCTTGCCCGTAAGGACCTTCACGGCATCAAATATACCATCCCACACAAGTTGAAAGGCGCTTCGTGTTGCTCGATTACTCCAAACTCGTCCAACTACTAGGCCTAGAATGAGTTGTGAGCACAGGAAAAAATACAATAAAATCTAACGACGTACGCTTGTTGAATTCTCCCACCCAGATAACAAGTTTCCATTCATTGGTTTTGCCATGGACAACTTTGAAGGTAGTGTCGACCATAATCCACCGAGCCTTATGAAGAAACGGTGCAAGCTGAGGGTTCATGGTGATGATAACATACATCCCGTCGGCGTGCGTATTCACGGACTGTATATAGCGCTCAGCCAAAACATCTTGTTGCTCCAAGTTAAACTGATGAAGAACACCTAAAGAGGTTTAGTACATTATAAGACCTCGTATTGCGTAGCATACCACCTAAATCAAATCCGGAAGGTGCGGATTCATGTTTCATGCCTTTCACAATATTCCTTCGGACGCGGTCGTTAATCATACTTTCGTGCAATTCCTGGGGCAGCTTTCCACCAAGGAGTGAGCGAGTGCTAGCCGCTGCAGTGGTTATCAGTAAATAGACAGGGAGATCGGACTAGTAATGACCTTACCCTTGTCCACGCGCAGAGTTGTTGCTGCGACAGGCCCAAATATCTCTACGGCATTGGCGTACTTCATGCGAACGGCACATGGTACTTTCATCCGAGGGAATGTAGGATGATTGTGTGCTATTCCGGCTTTAGGAACAATAACTGCGCGAAGATCAGTCGGGTCTACTGGGACAAATATAGCCAATTTTGCATGACATTTGTGTGGCTTGAATACACCACGAATCAAGGTTTTCTCTGCGTCGAAATGAGTGAACTCTGCATAATAATAAGAGGAGTCAATAGCGGGAAGTATTCAAGCAATCAGAAGACATACTGCATTCCTTTTTCTGAGGAAGGTGTTGTGGATGTATTATTTGGGTACATGGTCTTGAGAGATCATCTTCGGCATCTGAATCTGATTCATCATCTACTTCGACTGGCAGTTGTTTGAATAAACGAATCAAAGCCGTAATGCGTATTCCTGCTGGGATTTTATGAAAGCGATGTTGAATATCAACCTCGGTGTGACCTGGATCCCAGTTTGAGCATCCAACGAAATAGTTACATCCATTCTGGGGACCCTGTAGTCAAGTGATCTGTTAAATTTTCAAAAAAAAAAAAAAGCGAAACAACTACTCACCAGAGCGTATTTACGCAGAACGGCATGCCCGCCACATGGTAGACCACTAATTGCAACAGTACAGCATGTTTTGATTACGCTGTTATAAAACCTGAGAATGCAAATAATAACCCCCTTGAGACTCAAACAGAAAGTTAGGGAAAAAGGACTCACGCTGCTGCCTGACTGTAAACACTGCTTCGTTCCCGATTATTTGCCTCAAATGCGCGACTCAAGAAGAGGTCATCTTGGGTTTGATCATCAGTGCTCCAGCATTCAAAGCCCTCAAGAAGGTCTGCATCTGCAGCGGAGTACGTGAAACACCCATTGCAGGAAAGTGAGGATCGACGGCACTCCACGCCATCACCAGTGGGATCCAGGAGTGGGACAATGATAGATTTAGCAGTGGACCCTACTGGTCCTGAGAGCGAGTCCTGGCACTTGAAGAATGTGATTTCGAATAAATGTGGAAAAGAGAAAAAAAAGACGTACCTCCTGCTTAATGAAAGCATCCATTGTAAGTGCCTTCCTGCCTTCGCAAAGATATTCAGGTGTTTGACTAAGGTCCAGTACATAAGCAACTGTCAGGTGGTCCTCATGAGGTATTGGCCAGCATTCAGGTGCTGTTTCGATGAATATGACTTCCTCAACTGACTGGCGGGGTGAGACTTGGAGACTATTGTCTATCTCCTGCATTTTAGCCTTCCCCTTAGCTCTCTTTGATGGACCCGGTAGCTCATCCGAGGAGCTAAGTTCCTCGTCATCGCTTAATGGCCGGTTTGCTGTAGAAACTGTCAATCACAAAACTACAGATCCACAAAATCAGAATATACACACATTTTCTGGCGCGTTTTGTGCCTCCAAGTACATGCAGCCGGAAATGTAGGGTAGAATACACCCGGATGCCGATTTCCGAAAGTACCATATCTTTTGAGACATTCCAGTCTACCAGGAAAAGTAACTAGTTAGATAGTCCAAAGTGTAACAATCCAGTAACTAATATGATCAAAATCCACAGGAAATCCAGGGCCCTGGAATCCAGGGGCCCCGCCTGGAATCCATACACCCCACCTGGATTCCATGCATGTCACATGGAATCCATGCACTAGTAAAAATAGTAGTGATATGGATTCCAGCATGTTGCATGAATCCATGCACTAGTAAAAATAGTAGTGTATGGATTCCAGGCATGTTGCATGGAATCCATGCACTGGTAAAAATAGTAGTGTATGGATTCCAGG
>ML770244.1:0-13029 GCA_009733575.1 Gymnopus androsaceus JB14
AGAGGTAGCAGCAATTGGAGCAGGCGTACCAATCATATCCATGCAGAACTGCATGGAAAGTAGTGTTAGGGAACCCATGGCAAAATCAAAAAAAAAAAAAAAAAAAAAACCACCAGGCAGCTGCCCAGAAGGACCCCGGACACCTGTGACCTGTGACAAGTTGGGCAGGGCAGTGGTTTTCAGTTGAGTTGGCTGGGGTGGGCAGCTGCCTTGGTGAAGTTGGGCAGAGGTGGGCAGCTGCCCCATGAAAATAATGGGTGGGCAGAATGCCAGAAAAAGGGACCTCTTAGGATAGTTTAGGTACATCATTTTTCTATCCTAACTAGGTCATATTTAGTGGTAGCCTGAAGTGTCCTTCAGCTTCATTGCCAGTGAAGAGACTTCCTGGCGGAAGAGGACTCTTGCCTACTGCAGTAATGCTGAGGGCATTGAGGACCTTCGTGCATTTTTGTGCAGCTTCAACCATATTTTGGTATGTAGCTTGGAAATGGACATTGTTGATGGACATTGAGTCTGAATAAACACGGTCAATGAATGCTTAAAAGACAGGGTATTGTAATACCATCTGCAATGGACTCATCAGAGTCTGATTCCGAATCGACATCCTTTGGCGGAAGCGACACTTGGAGGTCCGTTGGATCCAAGATGCGTCTTCAATATCATTGAAATATAAGTGGCAGGATTAAATAAGAACAGACAAACGCACCGTGCATAATCCGGAGGGTATCAAGGTTCCCTAATATTTCCCTGAAAGTCTCAAGGTCAAAATGGCGGGACTTGACGGGACAGTTTCATAAAAGTATGTTCTGTGTCTTGAAGATGCTCTGCTGATGGGAGCTTGAAAGTTCAAGCCACTCTTGATAGGTGGTTTCATAGACGGGAGAGGGATGAGGTGCTGGGACAGGAGTTGTTAGGTCAACCCATTTGTTTACAGAGACTGAATCATCGCATATCACTCGCCCAGCCTGTAGGTTTACCCGGATGATCAAACTGCTTAGAAGTTCATGCTGCGCATTGGACTGAAAATATAGCATAAATAAATAGAACAAAACAAGAACATGAAACTCACAAAGAGACTTGGCTGGAAGTGGAAGACTGACTTCCCATCATGGGAGTATACATCCACAGGACGTCGTGTGCTGCGCTGGGATGGATCAGCTATTTCTTTTTGTGTTTCATGGATAGAGAAAATGTACAGGGCGGTCTGTATTGAGTACATAGCTGTGGCCAACACTCTGATCTTCATCCAATTTGACGATTGCTAGCTTCACATCTTCTTCTGACTCTACCATTGACCCAATACCTTCCTCTTCCTCTTCCTCTGACTCAATACCTTCCTTGGATTTTTGCACGGTTGCTTTTTTAATAGGCTTCTTTTGGCTGTAGCCCTGCGGCCTTTCTTCTTCTTCATGGTAGGCATTTTGCTAGTGACGTGTACTGCTTGAAGGTGAGAGGAGATCCTAGTTTTTACAGCTTGAGGGGCAGGTTTGGGTTCAAAATCAGGTACCTCCACATCACTAAGCTTTCGCTTGGGTTTTGAGGACGCGGTTCCTATTTTTTGATACACTTGATTGGGAATTTCAACTGGCCCTGTTGCAGAGACAGTAAGCTTGAGCTCGAAGGTCCAACTGTTCAAACCACATACCGGCCATTAGTACATCTTCAGTTAACGAGGTAGCAAGAGTAGATGGCGGAGTTTGTGCTTGAGGCTTAATTGGCGTAGAAATCGTGCCGCTAGAGCGAGAGGAGACGACAGCTGTGAGAATATTAAAAGACATAACTTCCTCTGTAAAAACAATGTCGTATGTTTACTCACATGACTCTTCCTTGCGTGGATTCAGCTGAAGGCACTCCCCTGCATCCAACATTGTTTGTATATTAGCTGCCTCAGCCAAATTAAGTGCGTTGACCAAGGATGTGCTTGATAAAAAGTCGGAATGGGCCACTAAGGAGTCAACAATCAATGATACTGAATATTAAATGTAATCAATATACAAACTTGATGCATGTTGAGCAGAAGACGCAGCTGGAGCAGAAGATACAGCTGGAGGTGAAGACGCAGCAACAAGAGGTGGGTCTGGAAAACAGTAAATGTGGAAACAATTTAGCATCACAGTTGCACAAAGGAAAACTTACCAGGTGCATGTTGAAGATTGCGATCAGAACTCGCAGACTCTTGTACCAGGTTCGGGGTGGAAGCTGCAGAAAGCGTTGAGGCTAGCATAAACAATGTCAGCAAGCTATGGCCTCCTTAAAACTGTGGTTCATACCTGGATAGAAAAATTGTGCATCAACATCAGAGACACTCTGCAGATCTTCTGCAGAGAACTCTTGATACAGGTCGTAAAGAAGACCATGGGCAGTCATGGTGCCCTCTGAGATTTTAATTAAGTCTCTCCACATAGCCCTGTTTATTTGTTGGAGAAGCGTCGGTGGATTTGGCCCTAAACCTCGAGCAATCTGAGATGTTTATCTTATTGTAGCGCATCTATGTATGTAACAGATCAATCAGCTCACTGTGAAAAGATGTTCCCGGTTAACACTCAAGCTCCATAACTGGACCTTGCACAGTAACATGATCGGCGAAATTGCAAGAGCCAGATGTAATGGGAGTTGGAACGTAAGCCCGGTTTTGTAGTTATCTTTGAATGTTTCAAGCGAGCCCCAGTCCAGGTCAGTCCTGGAGCATTTTTCAGTGGTGAATACTCTGCAAAAATGCTGTGGATCTTACTGTTTGAAGGCCATGTCAATATCCTTCCGGAATGCTTCATATGTTGACTGGTATTCCATAATTCCCTAGCCATGATGATCAGATATGCAGCTGAGTATATGATATAAAATATCTACTGCTCGTAGAAGTGCTATGTGTATAGCAGCAAAATTGATATTGAGCAAGATGTTTTGAATATCCGTCCTCTTCAGAAGATTACCAATGCTCAGAAATATACTTTTGATAGCAGTGGAGGAATCAGGGAGAAGTGCTTGGGGCTGGTAAGGAGTCATCGCGCCCAAGGACGGCTGGGACAACTCCATGTTCTGTCTGATAAGTTTCAGGGCGCTCTCCATGACGTTGACCCAGCCTCGTCCTGTACGCAGTGGGTTAAACTGGAGGATCATTAGCTTCACCATAAGTAGAATTGAATGAATTAACATATGCATTTAACAAGGTGTCCTGGAGGCAAAGTATAAGAGCTCCCTGTCAAGCCCCATGAGAGCTGTTTTTCCTGGCCAGGACTAGCTGACAGGATGGTGGCTAGGCTCATCGCAAAGACTGTTGTGGCTCTAGCCATCCATTCAGTAGATGTTTGCGGATTGGGAATGTGATAGTGGCCAAGTCAAGCGAGTAGCGCCTCCACCAATGGCTGAAAGCATAAATGTCAGAGAAAAAAGCAGTCAGAATGTCGTATTGTATTCCGACCTTCAAGTCCGGGCAAGTTTGAGCAAGGCATTGGAGCTTAGGAGCTTCTGACAGGACAATGCGTAATTCTTTAACGGATTCTTCTTCTTCTACTGTCCCCATTGTGAATGAATGCTAGAAGAAAGGATTGCTGACTAAGCGATGGGCTTCCGGAGCTTAGTAAGCTACCTCTCCGACCAACTCACGCGTCACGGTCAAAAAATTGGACAACGGAATTTTTTCTCAATTTTTTTGATTTGGTATTTTTCCGAAATCCGGTTGGAAGAGTACAGTATGTGGCCTGTTGTTACTTCGCCACTCAACGATCTGATTCTGAGCTTAGTTCTGAAGTGCTATAACCCAGTGATTTGCTTCCGAGCTCAATCTTTGTGTACTAGATTATTAAAAGCTTAGCTCTAGGTTCACTGGATCAAGTAACGATAAGTATGGATATCTGAGTCTATCTACTTTAGTAGCTAAAAGGCACGAATAGGTAATATAAAGAAAGTAAATAATGCAATGCTATCACGGAGCCCTGCTAACCTTGCGTGAAAAAGTCCCACGAATGTCTCAATCAGTTCTGCCTGGGCCTAGGTCTGCGCTTCCAAACATTGGAGATTCGGTCAGGCATGGCGGTGCTCTGAGCTTCTGCTAGAGCAAGAACATATTCTTGAACGGGGTAGCACGGCATTGGTTCACACACAATGTAGCATCCGCAATTCCCACAACGTACAAAGTTGGCCTTTCGGATGGCAGACGATCTCCTTATCTGAGTGCACTTGGCGCAATGCACATGGCCACAGTCCGCCCTACCAAAGCTAATCAGTGGTGAGCCATGAGCAGGGAAAAAAGAACCTACACCTGTGGCTGGAATGCGGGCCCTTTGCAGGCAGAACATGCGAAAAGATTGTTCTGTTCTGCAAGGAATTCTGACAGTTGTTTTTATGCCAGCTTCAGAGGGAGGAATGAGAACAAATATCGGAATCACACCTAGGAACTTACCTCGGCCTTTTCTTTTAGTGCCTGAAACTCCTCCTGGTTTGGATGGGGCGGAATTTCCTTAGGGGCTTGCGATTTGACTTTGCAACGATGACCGCATGTCTATTCGAGGATTGATCACTATATATATGGGCCAATGTTAGTATAAACATACCTTTTTGACCTCGTTGTCAGTATCCAAAGACCCAGCAATAGTTGGAGGGTATGGGGCTGCGGCAGTTCTGCTGGAGGCGATGAGGCAGGGATTTGTGGATGAAGGCATTTCTACAAAACCATGGGTCAGAGTTGGTAAGGCTCAAGAGCTAGAAGGACTTCATGAATGAAAGGAAATTAAACATGAAGTTGGCCCGAGGGAGTGACAACAAAGGCCACTCAAAGATCGAAAATTCTCCCTAAGAACCGTGAAGAAAGGACAACACTCAACGATATCTTTGAGATTAATAGCGGATGCAAGAGGTTAGTTGTATATCGGACTGCTAAATCAGTGAAAGGGCCTACAAAGTTGAAGGGGAGGCACAAAGGAATAAATATCAATAGGTCATCAAAAAGAGATGTATGTTGGCTTTATATTTAAAGTAAACAAGGCAAAACAGAAGATAAATAGCTTATTGTGAAAAAAGGATGTCGGCATTTAACGATCTCTTTGAGACAAAAGGGGATGCACAAAGCACAAAGCACAAAGCAGAGAGTTAATAAAGTGATGATGATTAGGTGTCAAGATATAGCGCTTGCTGATCCGCCTAGGTGAGAGATAAACTTCCTTTCATGATTCCATCCCTTTCATCCGCCTACTGATCATAACTATTAAACTTGCAATGGACTCATCACAAGAGTCAATTCAACCACCCCCCTCTTACTATCTTCATGTCAACAAGCACTTTCTCTAGTCCTCTCAACGTTGATTCGGATGTGCTGGATTACATTTTTGGATTTCTTCCCGCTTCGGATCAGGAATCTTGCACCAAGGTGTGCATGGAATGGTTAGAAATTGCCGGTTGCCACACTCTCCTGCTTCTCAATATCTCTGATAGGGAGTTGGTTCATGCGATTCAAAAGTCACCTACCGTGGCTCGCTATGTTCAATGAATCATTGCTCCAATCAACTTCGACCACCCATTCGACAACATTACTTTCATTGATTGCACTCTCAAGCTACCCGTCCGCTTCGAAAGGAGATGCATGGCCACTGAATCCCTCGAGTTTCAGGGTGTACGTGCGTCAGCCTTACCACCTTTGATATTCATGCTGCCTAGTATCATCATGTTCTCTACCACTCTTCGGAGGTTCGCTCTTGATCATGATTGTCGGATGGCCCCCGTTTTCTTCTACAAGCTGCTGCAAGGCCTCGGACAGTGTAAACAGCTGGAAAGCCTCACTTTAGCCAACCCCATTTACCTCGAGCCTGTCTTCTTACAATCATTTCGAAATTTCAATATCTTGGCTGGGAATTCACTGGAAAGACCCAGGTTAGAATTAATCCAGCTTGTTTCAGCTTCTCATAGAGAGTGACCGCGTGTGCACACAGCTAACACTGCTGATTATGCCTGGCTGGCTGACGATCTTTGTCCATTCGATCTTCACTCTCTGAAGGAGATTATTGCAGGAAGTGCGGCCCCTGATGGAGGTCTTGCTACCAGACTGTCAAGGACAGTCTTCTGAGGCTGGAGTATTGCTGTCCATTCGATACCAAAGAGTCTTGGTCGAAGTTCGGTGAGCTTTCTTCCCATTCTAATATGTTGTCAAGAATCTTACATTCTTCTAGAAAAGCTTCGGTGCACGCCTATTCACCTTTCACGTCTGCGGTCCCTTGAATTACATTTTCTATTGGCGCCGTCCAGCTGCATTCTAGATGTCGTGCGCGCCGATGTTAGACACTTTCTCTCTGAAGTGGGTAACGCGTATCGATCCAAACCATTTCATTTCTCGTTGGCGAGACATAGATGAAAAACTATCGCAATTGAGTCCAGGACAGGACTACCCTCGGCATCTGGGATGTATAACTCTTGTACACTTGAAAGAGATCGAGAGTCCTTCTGCTCAATGGTTGGCGTACTGCTTCCGTCGTGCATCAGAGAAACATATCAACTTCACTACAGAAATAGCGTAATGTAATTACTGTTCCTTTTGATGATTATTATATGAACAAATTCAACATGTTATATTCCTGACGACAAACTTGAAGACCAACCTCGACCCAATCCAACTTGGTCGTCTGGAAGAACTCTGTCGGTTTGAGCTGGCGGAACAAGTTCTTCTTCGCCATCGCTTTCTCCAGTCGTGTGCGCAACTCGTTCAAAACGTAGCACTTGCAAAGCTTCTGGTACGAGACACGGAAGTCCTACTGCTCCCAAACAATCCTTTCAAGGAAAGAACAGCTCCGCTTCCAAGAGCAGGAGAGGAAGCACGTCTACTATGAGAGCTGAAAGGACGAGACTGTTTACTTGACTTTATAGAAGACAAGGAAGCAGCGCCATGCCCAGAATGTGAACGAGAGCTAGGAGTCGTTGGAGATGCAGCAGGCGAGATTGCGTGCCCATTTCCAACAGAAAAGTTGAATGCACCTCGCCGTGGGGTTCATTTCAGAGGACGGAAGCGATGAGCCAAGAGCGGCACGAATTGTCCTTGAAGCAAAATAAGTAAACTCGCGAATACGCGGGTCCAAAAAGTACGCACCGCAGTACAAAAACTTTGTTTTTTATACTTTCGATCCACCGCTGCTTCTCCAAGGGGTCAACAGTATAAGTATAAAACAGCCACATCGCTGGCTCCTTGCCCTTTACATCCCTGACAGTGTCCCGCTTGCGCGCATGTTCATCACGCACGAAACCAACGTTGACGCCGGCAACTTGAACTACACCCTTCTTACCGTCGATCTCTTCTTCAGTTACGGGGGTTTCCACTGTCCATGGTTCTAGGATATCGCTCGCAAACTCCCGCGTTATCCAGAAGATATTCTCCCGCCCAGGAGTAGATTTAGACGGAGGATTCGTCCCGCCCAGAGATCTCTAGAAGCGGAGGCCAGAGAGAGTTGTCGAAAATGACACGATGCGTATGGATAGAGCACTCCAGGAGTAAGCTCATAGGCAAATCGTTATTCGTCAGGCCATTCAAAATTTGAATCTAGCGCTCCAAGGCTGAGCTCGGAAGCAGATCATTGTGTTTGTGAGGCCATCAGGCGATTAGAGTATAGCTCTCCAGAAACAAATCGATATTCAATATTCTATCTAGTGCTCCAAGGCTGAGCCTGGAGACAACCCCGTCACTCGACATGCTATCAAAATCTAGTACCCCGAAGACTGAGCCTGGAGGCAGATTGTTAGGTCATAAAGGGGAGTAGATTGAGAGAAGTTACCCTGCGCTCAAGTTGCACACTTACAACTTCTTGAGCGCAACTGGGTGGGATGGTGGTGGTGGTAAGAAGAAGAAGTGATGCACAGCACGTGAAGAAAAATCTGGCGATTGATGGTTGGACATTGCGGGCCAAATGATGCTTACAAAGCGTCGGGACCCCGATGCTTAGTAAGTTGTAGTTGAGCTGAGCACTTTTGGTTATGTGCTCCTTGTGTGCTTGTATGATACTAAGTGGTGCTCCCCTGTCTCAGATCTTTCCATGTAGCTCGATACTCCTTAAGGTCATTCACCGATCGGGAGGGGCTTAAGCACTGGCAGTCCAAGTCCCCTCGAAGTGGTCCGCCTTGTGGGACATAGATTCTTTTGCGTCTTTGCAGCAGTCTCTTTTCCGACACTATTTCTAGCTCCCGTCATCCATGAGTCCCCGATTTCCTTTATTTTTTCTCGGACAAAGATGTCGGGTCGAGTTTCCCTCACCCGCTCGATTAGTGAAGTCTCGTTGAGCGGTATAGATGCTGTGAGCCGTGTGCGAAAGAGAGCGAGTTGGTTCTTCCTTGGTGTCTTTCATCTGATTCTCCCGCTTTTTGCAGTCCTTGCACGCCCGTACTTGACGATGTATCTCTCTGGAGCAGTAGAATTGCTGCATGACCAGACTTTGTGTGGGTCTGCGGTCGGGGTGCATCCTTGATTTGCGGCTGGGGAGCTTCGTGATGATCTCTGAACGAAGTGATCCTGTCGAGGGTACATACATTCCAATCCCTCCTCCGTACCATCCCGCCCGACCACTCTTTCCTCACTCATTTCGCAAGTCCTGACTTTTTGAACGTATTCATCGGGCAGGAGTGTTCCGTATTCTGGCCAGGACTACTCTTTCCATAGCTAAGCTTGTGTGAGTCTTTGTTGCCTTGGGGGTGCGACCGACGCATTTAGACGGTCGGGTGGGAATAGAATCCCATGGGCAAGCGTTATCAGGGATTTTTCATTTTCCTAGCTTACGCACATGTAATTACCGTTGATAATCTAGAGAAAAACCATGGTGTACAGACTTTCTTTGGTATCAGAGTGATATTAGAGTAGATACAATCTATTAACGAGAGGTGTATTGCGTCAAAAACTTGTCAAATGTGTCCAGCATCGACAACTGAAAAATATAATCGGGATAAGGCTGTAGTCGGATGGCAAGCGAGACAATGTTTAGGCTTCCTTGTCGTCTCGTCACCCGACTTGATTCTGTGTCTCCTAGAGTCTTTCTATCAACGCTATCTTGCTACTAGTCTCCAGACTAGTCATCCGCACATGGCATATTCAATGGCGGATCTTCCCTGCTTGGCTCATTTGCTAGGCTACTCACTGCTACTAGTTCCTCCAAGACCGTCGACCCCGGTCTAACACATTCTTGCCGAACCGGGTGGAAAGTTAGAATTAGAAACAATGGACCACTTAGCGTGGTCGGTCGTTAGCGTGGTCGGCGCCCCTATTGTCTCTCCTCTTCATTCCCATCCTCATTCTGCTCCAGTGCCATCTCCCTTAACCTTTCCAGCAGATCCCTTTGCAGCTTTCTTTTCTTAGGGTGGGCCTTTTCCCATCTCTACTATCAACTCAACTCCACCCGCCATGCTCCGCCAAGGTACCCACTCGTTGAACTCGGCCCCATAATCTTTCCACTTCACGAGGTACTCTATCTCGTGGCTACCCGCTTCCATAGGCTATGAGTCCAGGATTCCCTCGATGAAGTATTCCGCGTTCCCTTCTATGAATATGGTTCGCGTTTCCGTTTGAAGACGTCCTCGTGGTGGACTTTCAATCAGTCGACATGGAACACGTTGTGTATCTTTTTAGGTCGCCCGGTAAGTCCAGTCGGTAAGCATGGCTCCCGACCTTGGCCAGGATTCGGTAGGCACCTGTAAACTTGTGGTCGAGTTCTTCGTTCGGGCGACGTGTTTTAACGTTCTTCATGTCCAACCATACCAAATCGTACTTCTCGCAGGTCTCGTTTGCGACCTTGACACCTGCTGCTTTTCACGACCCAGACCATGTACATAGCATTCCTTTCTCAACCTGCTTTCGCGGATGGGGACCATGAAAGTGGAAAGAAGAAACTTGGCAGCGGAAAACAAAACAATTTATTTGGTTGCAAGCATTTGCCATACAGATCAGAATTCCATTGAAGATATCGGAACACAAATTGAAGTTATAAAACTATGCCTATGCCAAGGTAATCAATATTGCTGAGAGGAGCCCGTATTGTTCCTCAATTTATCTACCTCTCTAGAGTAGCACTCTCTCTAAGGCGAGTGATGATCCTATAACCAAGCAATCTGCAAGCTAAGCATCAGTATCTGGTTCCACAAATGAAGCAGTTTGCATACTGGTCTGGTCGGTCTAATCAATCAAGTTCATGACTACCATACCAACTGCTTCAGCCCGAGCCCAAGCAACAAACAGACCAATCACTCCAAATACAATGCAGCCTACAGCAAGCCAGAGAAAAATAGCTTTCCGAGTCTGCCAAGTGATCACTTTCTCTTTGTTCGTGCTCCCCAAGAGTCTGCGCAGTAGCCAGACAGTGGCTTCTTTGTCCAGACCAACCACGACCACAACCTGCTTGTAAGCGCTCCAGGACTGAGGCCGGAGAGTTGTTGAAATATGACAGGATGCGTGTGGATCTAGCACTCCATGACTGAGCTCAGAGGCAAATCGTATCATTGTTCATTAGGCTAATCAAAATCTGAAGCTAGCACTTCAAGGCTGAGATTGGAAGCAGACCATCATGTTTCTGAGACCGGAAGCCAGAATCCAAGACTGAGCCTGGAGGCAAATCGTTATGTTAGAAAGGTGGAGTAGATTGAGAAAAGTCACCCTTCGCTTAAGTTGCACATTTACGACTTCTTGAGCGCAATGGCGGCATGAAAAGATTGATCACAGCGCTCCAGGACTGAGGCGGGATAGATTTGTTGAACTATCACAGGATGTGTATGGATATAGCACTCCAGCAGGCCATTCAAAAATTGAATCTAGTGCTTCAAGGCTGAGCTCGGAAGCAGATCGTCATGTTTGTGAGGCCATCAGGCGATTAGAGCATAGCTCTCTAAGGACAATCATTATTTGGTATGCTATCTAGTGCTCCAAGGCTGAGCCTGGAGACAAACCGTCACTTGACATGCTAGTACCCCAAAGACTGAGCCTGGAGGCAGATCGTTAGGTTATAAAGGGGATTAGATTGAGGGAAGTTACCCTGTGCTCAAGTTGCACACTTACGACTTCTTGAGTGCAACTGGGTGGGATGGTGGTGGTAAGAAGAAGAAGTGAAGCACAGCACGTGAAGAAAAATCTGGTGATTGATGGTTGGACATTGCGGGCTGAATGATGCTTACAAAGCGTCGGGATTCCGATGCTTAGTCATATACTTTTGTGCCACTAGCGTACATGTCAAAGCATTGATTTAGAGTTAGCTCTTGCAATCAGTTATCAGTCATGTAACTGTTCTTGATCAAGCATCAAGTAGGCACCAAGGTGGCACATGAGGACCGAGTCACCGTTTTGAGCGGCTAGATGAGTTTTTGAGCGTCTGAACCCAGGCAACCGGGCAGTCACCAGACAGTGACTGGGCAGTAACTGGCAGTAACTGGCAGTAACTGGGAACCGTGTGTCTGATGGTGTAAAAGTTAGTGAATTATGCGCGTGAAAGATCAAAGACCACAGGACCTTTCCCGGGCACAAAAGATGGTCTTTTAGCAGCGGTAAAGGTCTTTCATCCTGATTCCTTTTCCGGGCGGAATCGTGACAATTTACCAGGTAAAATTGATTTTGTCTTCCTATCGAAATACTGACTAATTCCCACGGACTTTTTCGGCCAGGATTATATACAAAAAAGATTATATTATTCTAACCATATTCTGGGTGCAATATATAATCTGTTTCAATCGAAATCTTTGGCGAAAGTTATCATCATTTACTTCATCTTTTTCGGAATAAATTTTGGCTGTTTTATAATCGATCCTGCGGAGTGATTCTGGATTACCACAGATGCATCTGGCTCGGTGACAATCTTGAACTTCATCCAACGGGATTCGCTGAATAGGCTAGACAACTCGGGGCTAGGTTTGGCCACTTTTAATCCGAGTGTACCATTGTACGACTGGAGGTAGCGAGTCAGGTCCAAAGTGGACTTGATTGTTTCTCCTTTGTAGACACATTCAGCTATGAGGGTGAATTTTTCGAGTTTGACGGATTTGCAATGGCTACAAAAATCCCTGCGACCCCAGATGAGCTTCCCGCAGACAATGCCTATGCATTCACTGAGGTTTAGCTTTGAGGATCCGTAGGTCCTGTTGCTTTTGAGACACTGTGCGTGGAGGATATCCCCATCCAAGTGAAGTGAAGATACTGTGTGCTTAAAGAAAGAGGATGATTGATACTCGGAGGACCTGAATGTATAGGTAAGACTGAGAATACTTATTTACTAACTCTATCATTCACTTACGATTTGATTGAGACCTCACTAGTAGTCAATGAGTGGGAGGTCTTAGTTGAGACTTTACTGGTATTTGATGAGGATGTTGCCATGCCATTCTGCTTTGTGACTGCCAGGTATGATGGAGGGGGTGTGCTGGCACCATTTAGAGAGCTTACTAAATCTGGTAGAATGAGAATGAAATCGATTCCGAGAATGCTTGGAAACCACTTACGTGTTGCTACCAATGTCGGAGGCAGAGTAGTGGTACCGTTGGAAAGGCTACCATTCGAAGAGCTCATTGTACTGGCAGGAGTACAAAATGAGAGTGAAAACAAGTCCAAGAATAAGAAGCACTCACTTGTAAGAGTTTGCTAGAACACAAGTAAAAGAGCTTAAACACAAAGTCATATGTACACTGATTGAGGTGGCAAGACAAAACTACCCCACTATAAATACAGAAACTAGCAAAGAACAAAGCAAGTACGAAGGCCAAAGTATACCAAACTAGGAATAATTCCTTCAAACCAGGAACATTGAATTTGTGATAACTTCGTAAATAGTGACAGTGGCACATAGAAGAAATATAGATGCTTATAGCACTTCAGGCTGCCCCATTTTATATCTTCTTAGATAGTCCAAAGAGTAACAATCCAGTAACTAATATGATCAAAATCCACAGGAAATCCAGGGCCCTGGAATCCATACGCCCTGCCTGGAATCCATACGGCTAGGACCTCTGGCACCCTTTGGATATGGATTCCATGCACTAGTAAATATTATGTATGTGTATGTGATTCCATGCATGTTGCATGGAATCCATGCACTA
>ML770245.1:0-13013 GCA_009733575.1 Gymnopus androsaceus JB14
GTACCAGCAGCTTTCTCCGGAAGACGAGGTTCTGCTCGCCGAGATCGCATCACACTTCAATTCCACGGTCGTCCGCGGTCAGCAATACGACCTTCGTCGCGATCATGATGAAAGCGGCTACGACTCCGACCTTTACAACTGGTCTTGCGAGTCGCATTAAGGCGCATTCCCGTTCTGCTTTTCTTTTAACTTTGTTCGTTTTAACTTCATCTCGAATCCGTTTACTGACTGAAACTTTCTCGTTTTACAGCCGATTTGGCCGAGGTTCAGGACGAACGCTTAAACCAAGCTCTCAATTCCCTTGAGGGCTATCCCGAGCTCGATCCTTCTGTCGAGGACATTCAATACGGTTTGCTTAATCGCTACCGCCTCGACTTCGTCTATTATCGCGGCATGGCCAAGCATTTCCGCGATGAAGCCGAACATTCTCTCCGGCTCTTCACAGGTCAACACGAATCTATGATGAAGAAGGGTTACCCCCTTCCTCAGATTGATTTGGATAGACTGCCCGAGTTCATCAAGAGCTCGGTTCAGCCGGCTGACGCAATGGAAACAGATGGAAATTAGGGAATTCGTCAGCGAGGAGTCAATGAAGTCTTTCTTTGACGAGTCGCTGATGAATTTAGGGTTTCTTTTCGTCCCCAAGTCTCGATTGGATCGTTTACGCAGAACATGGTATATTCTACGGTTATTTGGACTTTCGTTTTTAGGACGCCGCGTTGTTTTCGATGGTTTTGTCGTGTCTCGGGTCTCATTAGCCTTTAACACTTCTTTTCCCCATCGTTTACGGGTTTTTGTATGTCTCTACTTTATATAGATCATGTAACGTGTTTCAACCGAGGAGTCGATGAAGTCTTTCTTCGCCAACTCTGTTGAAACGCCCGTATCCCCTGATCTGCTTATGTAGATCTTTTCGAATGTGAGCGGGTCTTTCGAGACTCATTCGCGGTTAACTCGGTCTGATTTTTAGTATAAGACCTTGTCTTCCTCGGAGCATCGTGACTTGCTTCCTCATCCTCATCTTCTGACTGGTCAGAATCTCGTTCTACAAAATCTTCACTTAAGTCATTGATGTCAAGATCATACTCATCGTCCACGGGTTCCTTTAAGTTAGGAATAGCGTCGAATGCCAAATCTCTACCCACTTCCTCGCTTTCCATCATGTGGTCCAGTTGCCTCGGTGTGAGGTCAATAAGGTCATGAATGTTCCGCGGGAGTTCAATAGGTTCGTATCGAGCATGATGTGGTAGCACCCTGAAGGCGCCTACTTTCTCTTTTAGGACTGCTCCATTCATCTCGGCGAGGATATAAGATCCTCCGCGCGTTCGACGAATCACCACGAGTGGTCCTTTATACCTCGGCTGCAGTTTACGATTAAGAGACTTCTCAATCATAGTGTTTCTTACTTGAACTAGCTGGCCAGGTTTAAAATCGTACTCTTTTATGGTATGACCATATTCCTTCTCGAAACGCCTGAGTTCTCGGCGTTTGTTTTCATCCACACGAGAGATCATATCACGGATATGAACTCGATGTTTGGCTAGAGCTCTAGCTCGGTAACCCACGAGTTCCTCATCCGTCAAGATTCTTTCTGGTATTTTCACTAACCAGGTGGATTCAACTATATCGAGAGGTAGCAGAGGTTCCGCGCCTGTTACCATAAAATAAGGTGAACAGCCAAAACCTCTACGTGTCGTTGCTCTATCAGCAAACAATACTGGTTTTAAGAACCAGAACCACTTGGATAAGTCGTTCGCGGTAGCTTTGACCAAAGATTGCCTAATATCAAAGTGGGCGCGTTCGATCTTTCCATTTCCCTGCGAATTATATGGAGAGATGCGCACACCCCGGATTCCATATTTCTTTTCAAGCCATTCCAACATGTTCTTCATCTGAGGAGCGTTATCAGTAACGACCTCCTCGGGACACCCCCATCGACAAATAATGTCGTCGAAAAACCATTCTCCCAAAGTTCGGGCATTCTCTACTTTCAGAGCTCTTGCCTCGGACCAAGAAGAAAGCGCGCACCGACCGTGTACAATGTATTTGCACCCGTTACTCGGTGTCGACAAGTGGAAAGTGTCTACATGAATCTTTTGAAACAATGAAGGAGTGTGGGTTAAAGTGGGTGGTATTTTTATCCACTCCAACCTGCGATGTTGGCAAGCTAAGCAAGTTTTAACAAACCAGTTAACATCTCCATCGAGATCTGGCCACCAGAAACGCTTCCTGATCAATTCTTTAGTTGCGAACACGCCCTTGTGTCCAAGGTGATCGTGAGCACTATGCATCATGAACATTCGGCGGGTTTTAGGTACAAACAACAAGTGTTGTCCTTCCACTTCTGGATTACGTCGGTACAAGCGTTCTTCATCATCAAGGAAGAACTTAATAGCTTTCTTTTCAAGTCGGGAGTAATCCCTTATTGAGCTGCTTGGTAGAGTGATTTGGCCTTTATTTTTCAGCCAATCTACTATCCAAGGTATAAGCTCGTCTTGTTCTTTGGCGAAGTCTTTACGGTGACCTTCTACATAAGGGTGCGCTTCGTTCCACTCTTTCGTGTCCTCGGCTACAACCCATTTCGAGTGATCGACCTTCTCCGCGGGTTTTATCGCGACAGCGAATTGCTCTGCCGTGATTCCGTTCAAGTTCCAGATCCGTTCTCTATCCAAATGGCATTGCTTCTCTTCATCCAGTGCGAGTTGAATATCATCTTCTAAGTCGTCACTAGACCCAGCTCTATCGAGATCGTATTCCGTGTCGAGGAGGAAGCCTCCGCGGGTATCAATTTCGTCTTTAAACTCTTCGATGTCCAGGGGCCATTCAGTTTCACCCTTACCCATGAAGAAGGGCACAGGTTCACCATCATCCTCGTCAGCGAAATCGTCCTCATTAGGAGGTTGTCTTTTCGACATTTTTCCTCCATAGGCTCGGCGAGATAAACCATCGGCGAGATCGTTTTCTTTCCCTTTAACATGGACTAGATCGAAATGGTACTTGCGTATCTCCTCGATCCAGCGATTAATGGTAGCATTGGGTCCACAGCTCGGGTTGTCTAGCATACCCTTGATGTATTTAGCATCTGTACAAACTGTTAACCGCCTGCACCCATAGAGTTGATAGTAGCTCGCTTGTAAAGCAATCTTTAATCCGTATAGTTCACGTTTAGACTGCGAAAAACGAGCTTCTCTTTCATTGAGAGTGCTTGACCCAAAGTAACAGAAGTAGACTTTTGTCTCATCATTAGGGTCAACTTGATAGATATACCATCCGACTGCCATGTACGATGTGTCCACTACGAGATAAACATCCCAATCATAGTTAATAGGTCTTAAACACGGAGCATTTTTGATACCTTCTTTTATGAGGTCCATTGCCATATCGTGTTCAATTCCCCATTCCCATGGATCGTTTCCAGTTAGTCGCGTCAAAGGTGCTGCTAGCTTAGCAAAATTCTTTATGAACATGCGTAGCTGACTTGCAGTTCCGAGGAATGCCCTAACATCAGATTTGTTTTTACATCTCGGCCATGTTAGAATAGTCTCGACCTGACTCTCCTCGGGCAATCTTCCCTCGTAAGAGCATCTGTGACCAACAACAGTTGTTTCTTTACAGCACAAAAATGCTTTTGGTCCAGAAAAGGTTCCACCAACGTATTTGAACCTTTGGATAATCCTATTCACGTTCAAAGCATGTTCCCAAACAAACCGTCGAATCTTTGGATTCTCTGGTATAGTCTCATAGCCACCTCCTGGTAATTCATACCTAGTAGCCGGACCTCGAATAGGAACGTCATCGAGATATGGTCTGGTAACTCCAGTCACAATCTCGTCTCGGTATATATAAGTCATGTCGTCGTGGAAGATGGGTACAGAATTTGTCCAACCCATTGGTAGTTTTACCAATCGGTACGTTCCAAACGGTGTCTGGAACGCAGTGTAGTCTCGCGACAACATGTGCAAATCCCGTTCATCATACCCAACAAACACGTCTAAGGTACCTCCACATGCTCTTCCTGCAAAAGGTCTCGCGACGTCCGCGGTGGCTGGGGGTACCCCTGAAAATTGGATCGTGATTTTGTTAAGAGGTTCGAGACTGTGTACAATTCGTAAACTTTTCCCGTCCTTCTTAGTGACACAAAACCACTTGGTTCGATAAGACGATGTCGAAGGCTCATATACCCCTGCATCAATCTTGTCTTTGAGAATACGACACACTTCTTCGAAAATTCCTGGTGGAATCGGAATGTTTTTCTCGACATAGGGTTCATGAGGGATTACAGGCATTTTAACCGGTGGAAAGTACTCGTGTTTTAACGATCCTCCTTCCTCGGCACACCATGCAAAACCTGACTCCTGATCCATCATTATATTGAGAAACAAGGCTAACTCCTCATCCCAGAGGAATCCCTCGTTATGATTTTTGTCGAAAATTTCCTTCCTTTCCTGCGTGAACCTTCCAGTGGGAACAAATGGTCGAGGATGAGTAGGAAGCTCCGGTAAATCCTTAAGTGGATCTCCTTTGATATCCCTTTGCACTCTGTATTCCTCGGGTAATTCAGTTTTAACTGGTCGGACTTTTATCGCGACAGGTTTATATTTTCTTGCCCCAAAGACTCGGAACACATTATAGTGCTTATTTCCTTTTTCGTCTTTTGGGACTTTGAAGTAGTGTGGCCTCGGTTGTGAGCGTTTCCATTCTTCAGTGGATCGTTCTCTCTTCTTTGCCAAGAGAACTCGCTTAAAGGTACGCATTGAGTTAGGCTTTGGTTGATATGTTTTAGTGCCATCGTACGCCTTTTTCGGGTTCGACTCGTCAGATATGGAAGTATGTCTAGCGTCTGGTTTCGAGGGTTCTTTCTCCTCTCCGTGAAAGCTTTCCTTCAAGGCCTCGCCATTGTTGGCAAATGCTTCGAACTCCTGAGGGGTCATTTTAATAGACTGACTCTCAGGGGTCGGTAAACCTTCCCTCCATTCACTATAAAACATTTTCCTGTCCTTTGTGGCTTCTTTATTCAACCATGCCTTAACCCTTGTGGCCGCGACGGGTTCGAATTCTTCCATCTCGTTTACCGATGCCATTACATAGGCCTCGGCAAGCTCTTGACTTTCAAACTCTTCTCCGTTGTCTGGCAACTTATATCCCTCTAATACGAAATTTCCGTCTATTAAGCCTATGTTAAGCATTACCTCTCCCTGTCGGCTACTCAGATCTTGGAGGAAGGAAAATTTATTTCTTCCTCGGAGATTAGTTTTTCTGTCGACGAGGATTGAGCAGCCTGAAAGTGTGTTTCCGCGGCTGGCCTATCCATTGGCTCTAGACTGCCGTCAGGAGGGGGCTCTATGTGCTTCCCCTTTCCTCGAGCAAATGTCCCGATGGTACATCTATGTCCATCATTGGGGTCAGTCATTGTAATGATCTGACCTCCGTTGATGTCGTTCTCAATCCTTGTCCGCGCCAGCGCATCGAAAGGTCTACCAATCAACATCTCATACGGAGCGTCCTCGAGAATATGGATTTGGAAGTAGATAGTCATATCTCCGATAAATACCGGTACGTTCCTCGCCATACCCAACGTCGAGTTTAGTTCCCCATTTGCACTCATCATGTTAATGACGATGTCAGGGTCCCAAGAGACTCCACATCCTACTGCTATACGCTTCTTCATTGAAATGATTTGCGAGCCGGGATCCAGTACTCCTTCAACCTCTTCTTTCGAGCCATTCACCTTAGGGTAAATAACTCTAAGACTGTTCGATTGACGAGCGACAATTGTTATCTTTTGTCGAGGATCATTCTCCGGTAAATCTTGCTTAAACATTTCAACGACATCGCGATGAACATAGGATCCTTTTGCTAAACCGCCTTCATCCTCTTCTAAGACTTCGATTTCACCCAGGGCCATATCAGTAATTTCGATCCACTGGGCTGCTAGAGGCATAGTTGCATCGGGCAGATCAGTGAACCTATCCTTCCTCGATAAAACATCATCTGGGTCGGGTACTTCGTAAAGGAACTGACTGGCTTTCTGAATCGGAACTCGAGAGTTGCGGTTCTTCCTAATCATCAGCTTTTTCAACTGAGGAGAGAGTTCGAACATCTCGCCAGTCGTGACTGAGATTGGAGTTGCAAGAATCCGATCAGCAACCTCCTCGACCAAACCAGGTCGGTAATTAGGGCTCTGCAGCTTATATGCTGGGCCGTCATTTTTCTTTAAGGTTTGATTCGGTGGTTTACTGGGATTCGTACTTTGTCGCGGGGCAGGGAGCACACCTTTAGGTAAGTCCCTCGGAATAGGAGTAACTGTAAGTGGTTTTATACTGTCGAAGGGTCTAGTAGCTGGTTGCGCAGCCTTTTCAACTTGTTCCTTCGATGGTACCGCGGTGCCAGGTGTTGAAACCTCTGCCTCGCTTTCATCTTCAGAGTCACCTGGAGAAGTCTCAAAGCGTACTTGCTTCGGTGCCACTTTAGTCTTTTCTTTTCTCGTTGCCTCACTTGATTTTTCCTTAGCGTCAAGATCGAAAGGCTTGTATACCTCTCGATTAAAATTTTTGGGTTTTGGAATAACAACTTCCATTTTACGAGATGTGGGTTTTATTTGCGTAGTCGTGCCCTCCGGTTTCTTACCCATCCTACTAGGTTTTTCCCGTTCGGTGGAAACCTTCATCGAGCTTAGTAGTTTTTCGACCAAGCGTCAGCCGCATCTTTCCCAATCATTTTATCATTCTCTTCACTCTCGGATTTGTTCAGGAAGAAATTAAACAGGTGCTTACTGAAGGCGTCCAGGTTAACGCCTTGAGAACCTTCAGCAGGCTCCTGATAAAATACTTCCTCGGGAAGCGGATTGTCTGGTTCTTCAAAGAAGTAACTAGACTGGTCTTCGACCATCCACCCTCTCTGTCTGGCGATTTGAAGGACTTTGTCCTTCCGCGACATTTCGTCGTCGTCCCGAGGCATATATCCTCCATCCTTGAGCATCATCTGATTCGTGCCATCTTTCATGACTAGAATTCCCTTGGACTTTAGATCTTCAATGCTCGGACACGTCCTGACTCCATGCCCCTTTTCTCGACAGAAGTAACACATCATGTCTCCAATAGCCGTAGACTTAGCCGGAGTAAACGATGATGGTTTGCTAGTTGGCCGCGGTAAGTAAGAGCTAGACGAGGATTGCTGTGGGTAGGAGGGCGCCCGTGATGAACTGGGTGCTCCTCTAGCTATCGACTCGACGCTATTTTTTAACGCTGCCAGAGATTGCTCGATCGCGGAGAGCTTTTGATCATGGTGTTTTATTTCCACGTCGTGACGATCCTTCGAAAGAGAGACTTTCCTCCCCCATTCATCGTCAGGTTCTCCTTTGACCTTTGCATTCCCTGTGACTACGTCAGGGTTGTACACCGTGGCCGCGACAGCAGGTTCGCTTGTCGAGATCAACGACGTAGAATAACCCTTCCACAATCTTGCTTGTTTTTCGGCAGATTCAATGATTTCCTTCAAAGTGAAAGGATCATCTTCTCTTCGATCAACCTTATTCTTCGGATCTACTTCAGCTTTGTCGAGAATAGTATTCACGAAAGAACCATCGAACGCCGTGAGGAACCATCGTACTGCCTCGTTATTCGAGAGTACAGGCTGAGGTCCACTCATGAGTTTATTTGCTTCGATACTGAAAGCCCTTATGAACTTCTGGATCTTCTGCAACTCGTTCCTATATATGGTTCCAACACTCTTTACTAACTTCTCGATTCTCTGTTTCGATCCTATTTCTTCACTCGCAGTCTCAGGGTAGCCTTTCTTCAACATTTGTTGGAAGTCTTCCCATGTAGTCGTTGCACTAGTCACGATCGGATTGTCCTTCCATTCGAGCTGTGTCGCGTATGACATCCAACTCACAGCAAGGAACTTTTTAGCAGTATCCTCCGTGATTTTATTCAACGCAAAGAGTGCTTCACAAGCAGCTAGCCATGCCAACAAATTCTCGGGTTTATCACCGTTGAACTCGGGCGGGGCCTTTTTATGAATACTTGGGAGCTTGTCATTTTGAAGTTCAAGCACGGCTCCCGGCGTGAGCTGAACTTTAATGTTACTGATTGTCGTAGGTATAGACATTCTTGTAGCTTGAGGGGTTTGAGTTTGTCTTTGTGGGACTTGCTCGGTGGGTCTTGTCTCGATGATAGGTGTCTGAAACTCTTCGTCGTCTGACGATTCGTCTGATAATCTATTCCGAGATGAATTCCCTTTTGGTGAACGCGGGGCTCGACTCGTAGATGATTCTGCTCGGCTAGCAAGAACTTCCTCTATAGTCACTAAGGATGGGCTGTTACGCTCTTCCTCGGGTACAGGTGAAGGTCTAGTTGACGGCAAAGTTCTAGTTGAACGAGGAGCTCGCGGTGCTACTCTCGCTGTAGTTCTGTCCTCGGGCGTCTGCGGATAGGGTGGCTGTGGGTACAAAGGTACCTTTGGCTTCCTTTTCAGTAGCGCGTCGGGATTTTCTATCGGCGGTAGTGGCTGTTCGCTGGAGTTGCGTGTACTTCTACCAGCTGGTGGATTATGCGATGAGCCAGAAATTTTGACTGCAACGGCGAATCCTTTTTAGCGCACTGACTGAAAACAGTTACTTGTGCTTAATAATTTTTCAATCAAAAGTAGCTCCCTCGCGGTGGGCTCCAGATGATGAGTTAGATATGTGCTGGGTATGAAAACCAACCAAACAACAATCACCCCAATCAGATATAATCCAAAAGGTTTAATTTAATGCGAGGAAGGAGGTTGTCAAAGGTTCCCTCGACTACTAATTGATTCGAAGAGAAAAGCACTTGACAGTTGACACAGATAGTGCGCAATGAACAAGGTTTTATATTTGGAGGGAGGTTTTGAAAAGCCAACTAACGTACGACGACGCGCTGAACTAATCGAGGGGAAAGCAAACACCAAAGCACGGGTCAAGTACGCCGACTCAACAAACGACTTTGCGTATCCGCGGTGAAACACCAAAGCACGGGTCAAGTACGCCGACTCAACAAACGACTTTGCGTATCTCGGGAGCCTTTACGTCGCCGCGCAATGATACTCCAACTCTCAGGGATTCCCGCGAGTTACCTAACAAGCTTATACGACCGCCGCGCAAGTCACTCGAGTAGGCGTTTTTAACACACTCAGCGAAGAGCGGGCAAGGGGTAGAATCTGTTGGTAAAGCTAGGTAACACTCCGAGAAGCTTCCTCCCTAAAACTAGACCAAGCCGACAGTTGGGTCCAAGACCTTTCCTAATTAACAACGGGCTCGTCGAGGTGTGCACGTTAGGCTCCACCTGCGGTCCTAAGACTGATGTGACCTCTCTTCGAGATGAAAACCAGGAATGCTCGACTTAATAGCCGGGAAGTAGAATGAACAGCCTCAGTATTATCGAGGTTACAAGAAGGCCACCCGTTTCAAAGGTTGTAGAGGACGATGCAGACGCGTCTGAGCGTGTACGAATCACTACAGGTCCTAAGATAGAAATGCGTTTCAGGTATCAAGTCTAACTTGTTATTCCGAGATAGAATAGCTACCCTTATATACTGAGCGAGATATATGAAAATAGGAAAATGAGAGAAACTGAGCGAGATAGGATGAAACAGAGTAAGTAAAATAGAAAAGATAAATAATGTCCATATATGCGTGTATACTATGGTTTTGCCTCGACGTTTTCCTGCCTCGTTCGTTTGTCTTCCTCGATTGGGTCGACTTTTGGGATTTTGGTCCGAATCGACTCGAGTCATTTGCCTTTTTACAAGGCTCGCCAGTTCCTTTAGCAGAACAGCCCTCGGAGGTATTTCTATGTTTTTCCTTGCCAATGGGAGACTGGTTATTATCTCTAGTTCCGCGTGGTCTCGAGTCTAGATGCCTGGTAGCATATGGATCTCGGTAAAACGCTGAGGCTCGGATAGAAATACTCCTTGGTCCTTCCGTGTTCTAGAAGTAGCTACAGCAAGTGGGTCATGTGGCCGCGTTGGACTGCCGCGGCTATATGCCTGGGCGCTTTCCAGCGAGCGTCAACTTTGAGGGCACCTGTTAGGGTACTTCCCCATCTCGGTCCACCTTGCTTCGTTTAATAAACTTGAGTGTCATTTTAGACTCCTCGGCGAGCTGATCGCGGAGAGCGATGCCTCGTTAAGACTTCGATCCCTTGGGTATATCCTTCGATGACCTAGCCTAGTATAACTGGTATGTGGGCTCGTTTATCTGCCTCGGTCAGCAACTTGTTATCCAACAAGCTTGCCTCGCTACACCATACCGCGCATAGGACTTTGATCGAGGCGCATTCACAAAGTTAAGTATGGTACCATTGCGCGTACCGTTACTCTGCAACCTCTTGGGTAAAATAGGTCCTCGGTAGATTTTAACTATCAGCTCGGGCTCACTATAGTTCTCTTATTGACCGTGTTTTGTTACTAACAGAACCTAGGATTATTGGTTCTGCGCAGTTCTAGCCTTAGCCGAAAAATCGGCGTATCACCTGTCAGGATCAAGGCTACAGGGTATGTTAGCATATAACTAAGTAACAACAGTATGTTACTTACTTCTCCCCAGAACCAAATGGCACATCACCATAGGAGTTGGGGGATTTGTTACAGTCCAGTCTGCACATCACAGATTAGGACAGGAGAGTAACCTTCAATGGTTTTACTCACATATTCATAGGCTCCAAATTCACTGGTACGTCACCAGTAGAGCTGGATATATTGTAGGGCTTTGATCTGCCTGTCACAGATGTTTAGTGTAGAGTTTTGGATGGTAAGCACATCACTTACAGATCCATTTCACATATAATGGAAAAAAGTTCCGAACCCCCAAATCACTTCTCCAGTTCATAGGGAATGTCATCCCAGAGTACTTCGGAAGGTGGTGGCAATGGTAAGGAAGTGGGGAAACCATGAAATACAACGTCGCGTTGAACCCAGATTGCTTTTGAATTTGGAAAGTAAATGAGATACCCTTTCAAATTTTGGGCGTAACCCATGAATCTACCCTCCTCTTCACATTCAACCACTTTATTCAGGCTATCGGAGTTTGTCTTCCTTGAGGTGACCAGAAATCCAAAAGGATGTAAGTGCGAGAGGTTGGCCTGTTTATTAAGAAAAGATTTGAAAGGTGTTTTATTGGGTGGAAGGGCAGAGTGGGGTACACAGTTCTTGATATGCATGTAAGCCTGGGCCACTAAAGGTCAGAACCAATGAGGGAGGTTACTACCATCCATAAGCATCGCCTGCATCATGCATTTGGTGATCTGGATGGTCCTCTTGGCAACGCCATTTTGCTGAGAGGCATCTGGTACCGATTATTTGTAAGAGATACCATTTTGTTTGCAGTAAGTTTTGAATAGGCCATGTATTAATTTTTTGGCATTGTCAATGCTGAGAATGGAGACAGGGTAACCAAGATATTTCTCAACCACAAGTCGGAATTCATGGAAGCACTGACAGCTTCGGATTTGTGCTTTAAGAAATAGATGGTGATGAAACAAGAGTAGTTCCACCAATGTATTTCCAGTATCCAGCTGCATCAAGTTCAAGTTCTGACTTCTGTTTGAACTTGTTGTCAACTGGCAATATATATGTGGGAAACTGCCAGGATGTTGTATAAAAGGTGCCACTGTTCAACTCCAAGTTGAACATTGAACTTGTACTTTTTTTTCTTACTTCCTTCCAGTGTCACAACTTAGTCCAAGTTTATTTCCTCTCTTGGTAAGTTCTTATCTATTTTCAGCATCAATTGACTAATATTTAGTAATGTCCAAAGGTTGTGGAGGCAGAAGCAGATTTAGAGAGTGAGGGGGAAGCAGAAATTGGGAATCATTGACTAGCCACTTAGTAGTAGTAGTACATAGTACTTATGTTGACTGCACATGCACTGTGGCATACAATAAATGATGCATATGAACTTGCTATTATTATTGCCTGGTTACCATGTGAAATTTCTCAATTAAAATTTAAATGGGGCTCAAAAGTTTGTTGTGTTGAATGATGGGTGGTCTCCAGAGAGCTCCAGAGCACTCTGGAGCTACTATCCTTGCTCTGGCTGCTCCAGAAGCTCTGGGAGCTCTGGAGTACTCTGGAGTACATACAGGTTTTGCTGATGAACAACAGGCTTTGTATCAGGAGTATCTAAACCGGTCATGACCTTCTCTGACGCCCGAGCTCCAACCTCCCTCCGGCATCAGCTCATACTCGAGCTCTTCAACTGCCCTCGGTCCACCAATGCAACATGCCGGACCCAATTCTTTGATCCTTAACCAGGGTGCAACCAATTCTTCCATCTCTTCTGAGAGCAATGTATTGGCTTCAATTTTTTAAAGCCAACAACAAGATCAGGCAGAGGCTGTCATTGGTCCCAAAGCCAATACTCTGGCACCTTCCTATACTCAAATTTACAATGATCTACTAGAGCTGTTACAATATGTTTTCCTCTTTAACCATATGGTCATGTCTGTATTTAAACATGAAGTGCATACAGCCTTTCAACTCATATATGAGTATTTCTTCTGATTATGAGGAATATTGGGGGATGGACTTTCAGGAAATTGCACCTACTTTAGCGAGCTGGTCCTTATCTCACTCATACGATCTTCTGAAGGAAATGATATCCTGTTTACGGATAGAGGACAAAATGGTATCTTTTTATATCTTCTGTGAATGCTTCCTTCTACTAACAACCAATACAGCTGACAGGTCAGCACGGTTGGATGCATACCATGTCGAAGGACTGAATGCATCCCTGGATGCTTACAACACCCAATTACGCCTTCACTGTGTCAAATTACAAGTGGCCGTATTGCAGCACTTTCTTGATGTTTATAGGACTCGTAATCTCATTAAGCCCAGATCCAGCTTTCTCAAGAATGATAATTGAGCTCGACATCCTCGATTTTATCACAGAAAACTATCTCGACACTTTTAACACAGATCTCCTACCACGAGCTCTCATTCCAGTGCAGTATGCACTGTGTGCTTTGCGCCGGGAATTGCCTCCAGTC
>ML770246.1:0-12975 GCA_009733575.1 Gymnopus androsaceus JB14
AGGATCATTCTATTTGACAACCCCCTTGCTTGACAACAACCCCCCTTAATGGACAACCCTCTTGAAGTGTTATTTAGCAACCCTGTCACACATATTAA
Organism: Gymnopus androsaceus JB14; assembly: GCA_009733575.1. Lineage (NCBI taxonomy): Eukaryota > Fungi > Basidiomycota > Agaricomycetes > Agaricales > Omphalotaceae > Gymnopus > Gymnopus androsaceus. The sequence continues at coordinate 99 of ML770246.1, forward strand.
AGTGTGACTCTGCTTTTTTTCAAATATTTATGTCCTTGTGTAATTTTTGAAAAGTGACAATTACTGCTGCTCAGTGCTTACTTGCATTTTGCTACTGCTACTGTGGTACTAGATGGCATTAGGTACCTAAGCTCTTACATGATACATATTATTTGTATCTCAATCTTGGTGATGATAAAAATTCAATAAATAAATATAATTCTAAACAAAGGAATCAATAGAAAATTGCCTTGGTGTGGCTGCAACTCAATAGTGAATGCTCCTTGGCATGCCCTCCACTGAAAACAGTATCACAGCGTAGACTATCAAAATCCAACTGTAAGAGTTATGTATATTAGATACTAAGTGCTTCTCAGCATGCTAGTACATAACAAGGTTACCAGGATGACTACTTGTCTAGGTCAAGGGTAGGATAGTCAGTATTTTGTACTTGCTCCACTGTGCTGGGCAACATCCAGCACAGTAAACAACAGCCCCCAGAATACAACATCAGCAAAACCTGGGTGTGCTGCACAGAACTGGACAGTTCTGTGCAGCACTCATAGCAGCCATAGCAACCATAGCAAGGTACCCATCTGTCCAGAACTATGGATTGCTATGGACTGCTATGGGTTGCTAATGGAATGCACCGGTTTCGAGGCATTTGATCGTGGAATGGCTCTATTCAATAAAAATATATTAATCTTTTGAATTGCTTCGTTACACTTCGCGAGACGAAAAATAGATGAAAATAATCATAAAATCATATTATATTGCTGTAGTCATAGTAGGAAGAGCGAAACTAGTAGAACTACTAATATAACTACATATCTGTAATAAAACTAGTATACTATATCATAGGTGGTAACGAGACATTGCTTGAATGCAACTACATACCATAGTCCGAACCAAAGTGGCTCAGGATTGACTTGGGGGGAAAGAAACAGAGCTCGTCGAAGTCCCAGTTACGACGATGCATTATATAGTGGTGGCGGGGAGAAACTGACAGCTGTCAAGCAGCGACACTGATGCCGAAATGCGCTGACAGTTTTGTGATCCTGTAGAAACTCATAGCAAGCCATAGGAACCCATAGCAGTTCATAGTTCTGTGCAGGACTATGGCTGCTATGACCCGCTATGGCTTGCTATGGCTCCTATGACCATGCTCCCAGGTTTTGCTGAATGAAGGCTGACTTGGTGGTTGTCTGACAGCAGGAAGATTGTTTCCCTTTGTAGAATTTTATTTATTCATTGAATTATTGCAATCACCAAGATTGATTTGAAGGTTTCCCAAAATGCTGTAATATTTGCACTCACAAACCAGTCCATTGTTTAGGTACTTAACACCCCGGTGGGATGAGTGATTATCACATGAAATCTTTAGGGAAATTTGTGGGATAAAAGATAACATTTTTCATTGAGAATTTCTTCTGAAAAAGGACATCTTTTGCACTGGAAAAAATTGAAAGATAAGATATGTATTGCAGCTGTAATCTATGTTTCTTTTTCATTCAAGATTGCTTAGCTTTCAGTCATCCTTTGGATATTTTCATTGACCTGCAGGTACCTGTGGATCTGGCATCAATAAAAATTTTACTACTCAAGCACTGTAACTATTGAGTAATTTCATTAAAGTTTGACTGATATGAGTACATTCATACTGAAGAAGTTATTAACGCTACTATTTGACTAATACCAGTCAATACAGACTAAGTTACAGCTTAGAATCAGGTACTGTGTACTGGTAATAGCTATTACTTACTATAACTTTGCTACTAGTAAGTGTAATGCCAAGAGGTGCTCGCAAAAATTTTATATATATCATCTTAAATTTTGCTGTTAAAATTGAAGGAACCCCCCCCCCCTCCCCCCCCCTTCTTCCAAAATGAGAAGGAAGTTCCCATGATATGTAAGCAGTTTGTGGCAAGTATTGCCCTGCATCAGCCCAGCATCATTCCTCACATCCCAATCCCCTCTCAATGTCTGACTTTCAAGCCCATTGCTCAAAGAATTTAGGGGAATTGAAAGAGAATCAATGTAACTTTATTTTTCTTATGATTTGGAGCATTCATTTACGAAGCAGTAATGACTTATAATAGTGAGTACTTATCCATCATATCTCAAAGTAAAGTAGCCCACCTTCATATCACATCCAGGACATGAACAGGACAAAAATGTGGTAGTGTCTAGTCAAAGCAAGCTTGGACTTGACTTGGACCCTAATCTTGAGCTCCAATGCCTCCCAAAGCCAATCTGAAACCCTCTAAAAAAGCTTTATTAAACCACTATACCAAGTATTCCAGGGTATCCTGCACAGTAATCCATCTTTATACATTTTGGTCCTAAGCCCTCTCAACCCCCCACCCCCCCTCCCCTCCCTACCCTATATGGGTGCTTAAATTTTTGAACACCTCTTGTGTAATGCTAGAACTAAGGGATGGTGCTTGACAGATGTAGTAGACTACAAAATATAATTAATGTTACCTTTATGATATTATTATGTGGTTTTAAAATGCAGGTACTCACAGGTATACCTGCAGGTATGTGTATTCAAGTTTCTGGTCAGTCCAGGTACCTGTTTCCCATGGATCTGGGGCAGGTCACAGGTCAGCCTTTTGAGGGCACAGATACCTGGATCTGGACTTGTGTCCATCACTAAGATTCTGATTCACCCGTAAATTAGAAGCAAAATGGGTGTGTATATCCATGTCCTACCACCATCAAAGGTCCTTGTTGTGTCCAGAGCTTGAGGGTCAGGCTTGGGCCGGGCTCAGGGGTTGAGCAAAATGGGTGTGTATATCCATGTCCTACCACCAATCAAAGGTCCTTGTTGTGTCCAGAGCTTGAGGGTCAGGCTTGGGCCGGGCTCAGGAGTTGAAAAATCCAAGCCTTGCCCTAGGCCCTCTGAAGCCCTGGGGGAGGGCTGGGCTTTGGAGGGTGTTGGAATATCAAAGGTAAATATATCTTATCAAACTATACATGGAACACTTTCTCGTAGTAACCACTTGTTTGTATCACCATCCCATGCTCTCCACTGTTATTGTCTTGCAGACTCCACATAGTCTCTCGCCGTATCCACTTGCTCTCTTGTAGTACCCACTTTGCCATATGCATAGTAGCCACAAGTGTTCACGCAGTAGCCACTTGCCTGATATATTGTTTGTACATAGGACTGTATATAAAGCCTAGTACCATACCCTGTAATACCACCGTCGTCCCCCATTGATCTGTGTGACCGTACTACTAAGTCCTGTGTGGACTTACTGCTGCTACTTCCTGTTTAGGAATATAACTCTAATAGAGGGTAGGGTTGGACGGGGTAGGGCCGGGTTTAGGGGCTTAAGCCCAGTCCTGCAAATCACTAAGCAGCTTACTCTCTATGATGGGCTACTTTTTTTACAAAAATGGTTGCTTTAATGCATGGGCCCATATGCTGGAAATATTCAATCTTTCAGTGATTTTCAAGTGATTTTATGAACATGCATAATATACTATTAGGTGCCCAGTAGTGGGCCACCTAAGTATGTTTTCTGTTATTCCATGACACAGTTTGACTGCCTTCATTCATTATGATGTAACATTGTGCGCAGACATTCTACAAAGAAACTGAGCATAATTTTGAAGGGATTGAAGGTGAACTTGATCCGATATAAATATTTTATGGCAGTGGGTCCAAAACAGGGTAACAACTGGGAACCAGGCCATTTCTCCAAAACATGCCCGCAATACATCATCTCGACGTTGGCATCAATTACGAGGCTCAGAAAGGCTTGTTACATGCTCAATCAACCTTAAATATAAGTTTGTTGCTATAGTAAGTCTATCTGAGACCAAATTACATTAAAAATACCCCAAAAGTTGACAATCAGCTCGGATGACTGGGAAAGGCGAACAATGATGAAGTTCAAGGTAGATGTTGGCGAGGAGGTATCATTAGATGTCTGGGAGACATCTAGAGCCTTGAAAGACTGCCCAGAGTATGTAAATGCACAACAGTTAGGATGCAGTAGGGACAAGAATCCAAGAAGGTCATGGTGTACAGTCCATGTGTGGTCGGGCAATAAAGCAGAAGCCTAGAATCAGTGCTAAATAGTAAGGGCAGCACAGTGGCAACACACCAGTATCCCAGACTCCAGCTGTGACTGCTACAGTTTTGGATATTCAATGTTACGCAAGAATGGAAAATTGCAGTTGAGATCAACAACAAACACAATCCTGAAGAGAAGAAAAATTGGAAAGATTATTCCATCCACCCAAAGCCTTGAGGGACATACCATATTGTCTAGCCCAAGTTTGGTGGGATTTAGGTGTGCAATTGAGGGGATATGGGGAGCAGCCTTAGGCACAGATCATAATTCTCAACCTGAAAGTTATGGGTGTAACAGGAATAATTCATTTTGTCCTAAATGGTCTAAGGAAGCATTTGGATGTGCCATAAATGCAAGAGAATGAATGATGTCCAATACAACTAGAATTATTTGAAAGGATCGCTTGAGAAATCAAGAAAATCCCACAATTACACCATGTCCCGCTGGCAATTGATCTGTTGCGACGCTTCTGGCTGTCCTCTTGCTCCCAACTGATGTTCAGAAGACGGTCTGAGGCTGCTCTACATGACACATACCACAAATTTTATGTTCAATATGTTTTGCAGTCTGTAGCTGCATGATGGCCCACTACCCAGTATGGCCCGCCACTAGGCAGGCAATAGTATCACAATGCATACACTCCGTCGGATCCATTGTAATATTTATCCTGAAAAACATCTAGTAAATGAATGTAAATTTCGCTACAGATTTCAGCTGAAATAGATCATAGATTGCACCCGGAGCATAGATACAGAAATATAATCCTTTTTGTATATAATCCCAGCTGAAAGACTTGAAGGAATTTAATCAATATTTCAATGGGAAAAAACAGTCAATTTCGCCTGGTAAATTGTGACAATTGTCACAATCTCCTCTGAAAAAGGAGTTGAGATTAAGGACCTTTAGCACTGGGAATACATAATCTTTTGCACCTGGGAAGGTCTTGTGATCTTTCATCTTTCATGCTCATAATTCATTAACTTTTATGCCATCAATAGACCATCAACCATATAGTACAGTTACTGCCAGTAATTGCCTAGGGGCTGACCAGTCTGCTGGGCATTGGCACACAAAAACCTATATAGCCACTCAAAATGCTGAATCAGTGATGGAGAAATTGGAAGATACTTTCCGGTACTTGGTCAAGCCTACTAAGCACCGAGGACTCGGCGCTTTGTATGCTTGACCAAGTACCGGAAATTAATGGCTATTGTGTGGTGTCTGGGACGCCACTTAAACCATATATGGTTTAAGGTCAGCACATTTTTTGGCTCATCCTGCCGAAATCAGGTTCGATCCATAACTGCGTAACATTTTTGTTTATTTTTCGCTGCTTCATTTAAGGTAATACAACATGTTCTTTCTGTTTAATATGTATATTAGAACTTAGCACTCAAGAGTCACTCAGCATCCTTTTGCTCAAGCTTGCAAATAAATGTAAATCTTAGTTGGATACTTTATACTGAGTAGGTCAACTGAGGGAGTCAAGCATTGAATGAGAGTCAATTCAGACTTTTCTAGTCAAATAAGGGTTATATTGCATGTAGGAAACCAGCAATAAGCCAGAAAAACTGTATTGTAAGTATCAGAAAGGAAATACCAAACTGTGGATTACCATGCGGAGGACTCATCCAACCTTGTATCCAACATATCTCATTAACATATATATCATGCTGAATGTTGCTCAAACTTGATTGAAATAAACTTAAGTTATTTTTTTCTCTATTTGACTCAACTTTTGCTCGAATTTTCTAGCACTCTGTGTGTGCATTAGGGAACATTAGGGAATCCATGTTTCAAGCGAGTCAAGTCCAAGTCCAAGTCCAATAATTAACTCTGAACAGACAACTGGGCAAAGAGTAAATAGTGTTCTCTCAGTATAATATAGAAGTGGTAATTGTAAGATTGTCATTAGCAATAAAACAGCATTGGTCAAACTCAACTGTTCATATTAGGGCTGCAGCCAAAGAGTCTGAGGCAAGCATCACTTCATATCATCCCAGAATCTCACATTTATGCTGCTTCGTTCCTGATTTACAGCTCCAAAGCTCATTGTACCCTTTGATCATAAGACAAAGTTCAATCTTGGCACCAATAGACCATTGATCTTAAACCATATATGGTTTAAGCGGTATTCCAGACACCACACAATAGCCATTACTTTCCGGTACTTGGTCAAGCATACAAAGCGCCGGGTCCTCAGTGCTTAGTAAGCTTAACCAAGTACCGGAAAGTATCTTCCGATTTCTCCGTCACTGATTCAGCATTTTGAGTGGCTATATAGGTTTTTGTGTGCCAATGCCTGGCAGACTGGTCAGTCCCTAGGCAGTTAATGGCAGTAACTGTACCATATGGTTGATGGTCTTTTGATGGCATAAAAGTTAATGAATTATGAGCATGAAAGATGAAAGATCACAAGACCTTTCCCAGGTGCAAAAGATTATGTATTCCCAGTGCTAAAGGTCCTTAATCTCAACTCCTTTTTCAGAGGAAATTGTCAGCATCAGCAAAAAATGTTTTGAGCCCAGGAGGATCTGAGGTCTCCTAGGCCTCTTAGGCAGCCTGAGGTATCCTAGTTGGCCCAGGGAAAAGGGCAAACTTTGGACACCTCACGTATCCTAGTCATCCTAGGTGTCCTGGGATATCCTGAGACATCCTAGGACATCCTGAGATGTCCTGAGGGTATCCTGGGGCATGGATTTCCCAAGACACTTACAAAAAATATTATATTTCTCTATCTATGTTCTGGCTGCAATCTATGATCTATTTCAGCTGAAATCTGTAGCAAAATTTACAAGTATTTACTTGATGTTTTTTGGGATAAATTTTGCCCTCATTTTAATGGATCCAATGGAGTGATAGAGATATCTCGGACAAAGTCCATGGAGTCTGAGAACTACAAGAAAGACTCAGATACATTGGAGGTTGTTTTGATTCCATATCCCGTTGCCTGTCTATCTTTCCTATTGGAATCACTGCAGTGTGTTTTCAATGTATTGACGAAGTTAAATTGATATGATTTATGTCTGGGGGCAATGAACATGTGTTTTGCAGGTGTAGGATTGTGGGAGGTCCAAATAAGTGAAACCAACCACAAAGCCTTGGACAGCCTTAGGCATTGCAGTTATCTATCTATCATTTGCTCAATGCCTGGAGCAAGATTTGATTCATTCATTAGACCCACAACCAATCCCACCTACATACTTTACTTAGTGTAAACAACCAAATCCACTTTTTTGTACCATAAACAGAAGGAGAGTGCTTGGGAAACCAGGACTCCGAGTTACCCAGTCACTGAGCCACACACCAAAAGTGCAAAAAACTCCGCTTGAATAAAATACTACTGTAGTGTTTCAACCATAAGTTTGGTAGGTGTTATGCGTTATAGACATGGGCATGAATGTATTTGTAAATGTTTGCTTGTTTGATGAATAGCTACTGCAATTCTGGGCAGAATAAGTCCAAAAAGTATGTAATTTCATGAAGAAATGGTTGAGCTATATCCCCATCAAGTTTTGACCACATTTAAATCATTTCCCCAAGCTCTATGCCACAAAGTAGCCCTTCATGAATGCCAAAATGCGAATGTTGAATGTGTTCAATGTATTTGAGCCTATTTTGGCTACTGGGGCATGGGGAAATTGTCAAAATGCAGTCAAAAATTGATGGAGATATAGCTTAACTATTTCTCTACCAAATTGCATACTATTTAGACTTGTTCTGACCAGAATTTCAGTAGCTATTTGATGAAAGAGCTAAAATTTGCCTAAACATTTGTGCCCATGTCTAATGCATTACAGCCGAACTTCAAATTCTACCTAGTTTGGAGGCCGGCATGATGCATTATGATTGTAAATTTGGTTCAAAGTAATGGCGGGCCCAGTTGCACCCACCCAAGCTAAATATTTACCTTTTATCTGAACGTGTTCATCATGTCCCATCCTCAGTCATCATGGGTTTTAGCCTCAAAGGACAAGAAATGCCATGCCAAATCCATGTTTTTTATACCCAAAAATGCGAGACATTAACTCCTTCCTGACAAACATATCTCAATCTGGGATATACTCAAGTTTGAGCTTCCCTCTATTATGTCCACATGTGCTGCAACCATTCCAAGCTTCAAGAATTTCTTCTCTTCTGAAGTGGTTGACCCTTACACAGTAACTGTCAGACCCCAGTCAATCTATCAAATAATCTCAAAGAGACAGTGTCCATGGTAGTGTTGCTTGTTGATTTAGCCTTGGCTGCCCTGTGTGTCAGTGTCTAGTAGCAGCAGCAACTTCACAGTGAAGTAATCAAGCATCAAATTCATTGGCAGTCTTGCTGGCAATTTTGCAGAAGAGGTGACCAAGCTCCTTGGTTGCAACTTCAAACAATGCTAGTGTCAATTCAGTGTGAAGCCATAACTTTGCATATGCATGCCAGGTTGCCATCTGAGCTAAGAAATCCTGTACAAGCTAGTCTATTTCTGGGGACTTGGAAGAAAAAAAGACCCTCAAAACATGTCAGAGTACACTATAAAGAAATCAAAGTAGTGAGTTACTATACAGATGCAAACCTGGAAGTGGAACAAAAATACAAAGTTGATGTATTATCTGGGGAATACTGTCAATTTAGTTAATTTTTTTTTTGCACTGGGGTTATATATATCCAATAAGAATGTCAGAATTTTTGCAGAATTTTCTGAGTGCATCTTACCTTCGAAATGGGGTGATCTTGTTGAAGACCGGCAAAATGCTGAAAAACCCTGATCCGGAACATCATGTGGATTACCTGTTACCGCTCTCAGAAACCCCTAAAACCCTCCGAAACACAAGAGAACTTTGTGTCACACTCTATCATCCCTCCTTTTCAGAACCGCGGTGGTCGTTCATGTGGAACCAAGGCACAGTGGAAGAAACAGGCCAATGGCACGCGAGAAGACACGTTAAAAGCTGCAGTTAATGATCATCTTCAGGGTGGTACACTCCAAATGGCAGCCCTGCATCAGGCTGTAGAATTGTTCAATGGTGATGTTCCAATCATTGTGGATGAACATAAGCAGGACAGTGATGCAGGTAATGACTCATCGGAGGAGGATGAGGGGAGGTCCCATGGAATTGGCTCTAAGCATCATTCCTTGAGCTTTGCCCATTATACATGGTCCCGTAAGCATCCTAAGACGTCGGAAACATGACTTGTTGTGCTTACAAGGTGCTTGGACTGGAAGAAACTGCAATTTTATGTGATTTTTGCGATTTTGGGCAATTTAAATTTTTTTGTTGTCACAAATTGAATTGTCAATGTATATATTGTATCATATTAATAATGTACATGATTCAGAGATCCTGTCAAAAAAAAAAACCGGGTCCTGAAAGCTGCTCTACAGTTCTCAAAAAGAGGATGTTCCAGTTCTGGGTACGTTCCGGTTCCGGGTTTGCCTCTGTAATCAGATAGCCAAAAAAAGTGCACCTGAGGAATTATTTACCTGTATTGCATTAGATGAGTCTGGCCCAAGGAGATCTTTGACAACAGTGCCATTAATGGGCTTTCCATACTTGAAAATTTTCTTCCTAGCTTTCTCAATAAGTTCTTGGCACACTTTGCTGTCAAGATGTCATAATTTTTCACAATGTTTCATGTCATTCTGAGTGCCAAGCTTGTGCAACATATTATATGATACAAAGATAGGCTGGATGAAGGTGAAACCGTGAATTGTAGCAACTGTTTTGGAATTGGCGCAATGGTTATGATATCGCAAAAAAAAGTCGCTTCGGCATTTTTCTCACTCGCGGAGTTCGATTCCCATTGGCAGCTTAGTTCCGCCGAAAAAAGCTTGGATCTGCGATTTCGATATGCCCTCGGACGAGCAGTTATGTCCGAAGTTAATACGAAAATTCACATGGAGGTGACTATCAAGAATCAATCAAGAACAGAAGAAGAGTTGGAGTGGGAAGGCGCTGTGCGCTCGGATTTATTATTACGTTCCAGCTATTTAAAAAAGCCTGGGCCGCTTCGAAATTTTGCTCAAGTGATGCAATAAATTCAATTCCATGGGCGAATGAATCGAGCGGAGTATTGCCTTTTGCATATGGTTCAGGGGGTCAGCCGAAATTATGGCCGTGTTTATTTGGGCTGCAAATGAATGGGGCGCTATGCGAAATGAATTAAGGCCTATATTCTTTTCGGCCTGGGCCTTTGGTTTCCATAGTTGTCAATTCATTTTGACCCAAACAAACAAGTTCAAAAAAACCATCGATCCCCAGGACCATACAGGCAAATAGAGAACTGTATTAAACGAATTTTTGAAGTGGCGTAGGTTTTTTTAAACAGCTTTCAGGCTGTCAGGGCTCTCTTGGCCGAGATGTCGTTGTCAAGTGGAATGGCTTTTAGCGGCATCGCGGAAGTACTTCTCGCTTGTCGCTTGAAATGGGGACAATTTCTCGGAATTCTCCGACGATTGCCCTAACGGACGCTGATTCTCTAAACCTCGCACATATCGCCTTTTGTTTTACAGTCACAAATTCACGAAAGCTTCAAGTCCTGTCTCTCTTTGGATTAGGTTGTTAGTTTTACCGCGTAAAAGTACATTGCTGCTTTTCTGGATGTTGAACGAATACTAACGAAGTATAACCTAGGATTTCCCTTTCTTTTCTAATTAAGTAGCTATCGAAAACTCGAGCCTGCTGGTTCTTTATTGGGTATTTTCCTTGTCGGTCGCTACTTCCGCTCTAGACAATTACAAACCGTTCTTTCTATGAAGCTTGTCACCTGAGGACCTACAGCGTATTCACACACCGACGCGACCTCCACTCCCCTCTTCCATTGACGATGGCTGCGGTTCAAGCGAGCCTACGATTACCATCTGTAACTAGATCTATCACCGCCAACATTACGGTGCTATAGCGAGACGCAGCCGGAGAGGGTAACGGTGTCGGAGTATACGAATGGAATTATCGCAAACAGGTCTGAAGCATACGCAAGCAAGACACAGGATGGAGGTCGAACGTATCCGTATCTGAATCCGTGAACCGTGGAAGCTGAGGGTGCATACTGGTACCCTCAAGGACACCTTTCATGCTTTCGTCGCCCTGCATACCCTAATGACCTTATGCCTTTGGCCACACACATCCCTATCTCCATCCAGGTCCCTCGGAGTCGCTAGTCTGTCCAGATGCCCATCTTTCGTCTGAATCTATCTGTGGGAGGCATACATGGTCAACTCCCCGCTTCGCCAAGTGCTCTTCCTCTGTACTATGACACTCAAGTCTGTAGGTTTGAGAAGGTGGACACTGCCAACGCTGCTGTTCATAGTTCAGCAGATGTTTGGGAATCACTCGCTCGCGTGTGTTCTCTTGCTCAGGAGAGGACGCCGTTGTCTCTACGGAAATTCCCTCCCACTAGCACTTTCGCCAAAGAGGATAGTGTACCCCCACTGCAAGATTCTCTTTTGCCTTCACAGGTTGAACCTAATCCAGAGCTGCCTACTAGTCTTCATAACCCAGAGGAGTGTATTCTTGGGTTTCTTATTGAGTCTCATCCTGTCACAGTGGAAGCTATGAGGGTTGACAATAACTGTATGTTATGTTGTGAACAAGAATGGTATGGATTTTCTTTTTGGCTGCCAGTACCTGTACATGGTAATTCAACTTTGATCACAGCTATTTTGCATCTACAGGAGAACGCAATTCCCGCTATTGCCTGTTGCGTAATCATATGGACATTGCTGAATTCTTTTCCTTTGTAAAGATGCTCACAACTCTGGGTCCTGACCTGTTACTAACCGGTTTACCTGTGGGAATGCTGGCTGGTTTTTTAACCTGCAGATTCTGGTACCGGTTTCCCACTGGTCATACCCGGTTGCAGGTTGCAATTTTATTGTTCACCTTGACAGGTCAGTAACCTGCAGACTTGGACCAAAAAAAAAACCAATAATTTTTATTTACATATGTAGCTCAGTCATCTGAATGTTATGATAAACTTTTAAATACATATACTACTCTACCCCTATTATCTCATAGTAGTGCTTAAACCACATGTTACTAATAAGATTGACAACATGGGCATTGCATCAAATGCCCTGAATAAGACGTTTAGTGTGACAGATTGGTTAAGCAGCAGTTGAACAGTCACTGTACCCTTCTTTCAATGTTCTCAAAGGAGTTCTGACATGGCAGTGCATTGTCCAAAACCAGTGGTGTGCTCAGTCAAATATCTTTCATAATTATCAATGACAGTTGTTCAGCAATTCTCCTGCCCACTTCTTCTGAGGCATAAAACAGAAGCTCAACCCAGTTGTCAACGGAATTTGATGTCTGAAATAATTCTTGTCAGTAAAAATACATTGGATACTGAAAAGAAAGCCTACCAGATACAACATGAATGAAGCACAAAGAACACAAAAAAAACTAATGACTTACACTTACACTCACCCATATTTAAGTGTTAAAATTTTGTATAACCGTTTTTTCAAATGCGTTGTAGTCTTGTAGAGCAAGAAAGTAAGATACATTGAGGTGGATCTAGGGTACAGTGCACATAACAAACAAGCAAGTTATCCAGCTGACTCTGTTGGATACAACCACTTGTATAACATACAAATTAGCAGACTGGTATGTAAAACTAATGGAGAATGAGCCAGGATAGGAGGTGGCACAATGAGAAAGACTTACACAAGAAACTTCCAACACCTACAGGACATATGGAATCAAGGGGCTGCAAACTTTTGAAAAGTTGACCGCAGGTCGAACTTTTTGGAACCAGCCTTTTAGTCGGACTAACTAACTATGTAAGCTTCCCATGCACCATATATAGTCTATCAAGATTAGATA
>ML770247.1:0-12844 GCA_009733575.1 Gymnopus androsaceus JB14
CTGAGAAAACCTGAGGAAACCTGGAAGAACCCTGGGGAAACCTCAGGCAGCCTGAGGTAGTCCTGGGTAACCTAGGAGGCCTAGGCTGCCTAGGCCATCCCAAGCCCAGCCCCTGTAACCTAGGAGGCTTAGGTTACCTAGGCTATCCTTGGCCCAGACCATTTTTCCTGATGTCCTATAATAAGATCTCATGGGAATACATTTCAAAGGCATGCATCTCCAATTATGCATAATAATGAGGTAGTATTACAAGATATATCTGTTAGAAGGTCACCATCCTCAGTGATACTTGTAGTGATGTGCCAGCTTGGCCTGAAAGCCGTGGGCTGGGCCAAGCCAAGCCAAGCCAGGCCTCAAAAGCTGGGCCCTGACCTTTGGCCTGAGATGGCTTTTGGCCCAGCTTCAGATTTTTCAAGCCCTGAGCCGGGCTTTTCAGCTATTTTTCGCAGGTATTTAATGTCATTTTTTATGAAATTTCCCAGCCTATTTGTACACTCTTGAATGATCGGAATTCATTGTTTAACATTTTGAGTGTAAATTCCAGTTCCGGCACATTGCTAGCTTTGTCTTTCCATTTTGGGACAGTAATATTCAATTATGAAGGTTCCTTTGATGCTCCCTTTCAGTTACCAGTGATGGTATAAGCGTTAATTACAGTATCAATTATGATACATGGCTCCCTGTAAGACCTTGCTTCAAGAATTCTTCAAAAGATTTCCACATACAGGATGTATGCACAGCCACCTGAAAAGCCACGGCTTAGGCCAAAGCCAGGCCGGGCCAAGCTGGAGCCCTCCTAGTAGGGCCTGGCTTCAATTTCTCCAGGCCAAAGCCAAGGGCCTGTGGGCCAAAGCCGGGGCTCGCAGGCCAAAGCCGGGCCGGCACATCACTAGATACCTGATGAAAGGTCAACTCATTTAAGAGGGTTAAACAATCCTATTTTTGAGTCAACACCTAGAAATTTGCTAAGATCCACAACAGTATGAAGAGGCTATACAAAGCGTATTGGGAAGTCATTATTCTGGGAGACCTGAACAGTCTGTTCAAAATTCTGCTCAACCACCTTCAAGAATTGTTGTATCTCCTAGAAATGTTCCACTTCCACATGGATCTCCTACAGATTCACCAAGACAGTCCTCACATAGGTCAATAATTCCAGTGTTGGACCATCTGCAGAATGCAGAAAATAGGTTGAATCAGTTAGAACAGCAGTGTCAAACATTTTTAGAGACCTTGCATCAGCAAAAACTGTTTTGGGCCCAGGAGGATCTAAGGTCACCTAGTCCTCTTAGGCAACCTGAGGCATCCTAGTTGGCCTAGGAAAAAGGGTAAAACTTTGGACACCTCAGGTATCCTAGTCATCCTAGGTGTCCTGGGAGATCCTGGGATGTCCTGTGGCATCCTGTGGCATCCTGGGATGGAACTTTTATCCTAGGATGCCTCAGGATGTCCCAGGATACCCCAGGATGCCCCAGGACATCCCAGGATCTCCCAGGACACCTAGGCTGACTAGGATACCTGAGGTGTCCAAAGTTTTACCCTTTTCCTAGGCCAACTAGGATGCCTCAGGTTGCCTAAGAGGACTAAGTGACCTTAGATCCTCCTAGGCCCAAAACAGTTTTTTCTGATGTGGGTTATGCAAGTAATGATGCACAACCTTGGCAATGGGTTCAACAACTTGAAGGACTGGGAAACAGAGATCTTCAGTCATTAAGTCCTGAATTATATGAATTAATTCCAAATGAAAGAAATAGTAGGTTGTTGGCACACTTGCACACTGAGACACAGAGTGATGGTATTCAAATGCTTTTGAGAGCAAAAAGTCATATTAGTGCAGAATTGGCTCCATCTGTTCATCTTAGTCAATTTGAGAATGAACAACAGCCAATGCCAGTTATGCAGAACACTCAGATTGAAAATGTAGATAGAGTGGTTAGGCATAATACTCCAATTGTTCAACAGAATAGAGAGAGTACATATATGCAGGCACCAGTGGAAGTTCAACCATAACCAATTAGTCACAATAATCATGAACTAGTACAATCCTTGGGTAATGATTTTGTTCAAGTTCCAAATTCCTTTGTGCATAATCCATCTATTAACCAGGAAAATTTAAGTCCAAGAACTAGAATTCAGGATTGGACAAGAAGAATTGAATCTTTTAGTCCTCATAGTATGCATGTTATTTAACCTATGTTACATATACCTATAGGCTATGATGGAAAATCCTGTTACTAGAATGGAACAAGAGGTGAACAATGCTAATGGGCATGTTCATTTTAATAGTACATTTAAAAGGTGTTGGAATCTCAAAAGGTAAATATATCTCATTGAACTATATGTGGAATGCTTTCTCATAGTCTCCACTTGTTTGTATCATCATCCCATGCACTCCACATAGTCTCTTGCTGTATCCACTTACTCTCTTGTAGTACCCACTTTACTATATGGACAGTAGCCACAAGTATTCACGCAGTAGCCACCTGCCCGATATATTGTTTGTACATAGGACTGTATATAAGCCTAGGTACTGTACCCTGTAATACCACCATT
This sequence comes from Gymnopus androsaceus JB14, assembly GCA_009733575.1. Lineage (NCBI taxonomy): Eukaryota > Fungi > Basidiomycota > Agaricomycetes > Agaricales > Omphalotaceae > Gymnopus > Gymnopus androsaceus. The sequence goes on from ML770247.1 coordinate 2,554, forward strand.
GTCCCCCATCAATCTGTGTGATTGTTACTACTAAGTCCTGTGTGGACTTATTGCTGCTACTTCCTATCTAGGATACAACTCTAATAAAAGGAATGAACCACCACATAATAGGGATGTCAATGTACAGGACTTTGCAAAGAAGAAAACTAGTAGGTTTTGAAGCAGAATGCAAAATTTTGTTGCACCTACAAATGATAAATTCAATTTGCAACAAAAAACTGTGGAACATGTAAATAAGAGCCTAGTACAAGTAGAGTTCAGTTAATTACAGAGCCATATACTTATCAGGAGATAACTAATCCTATACCTATTTTTACACCTATGCCACATAACATTAGACCTCCAAATCCTACACCAATCCAAGCAGAAAATCTGACCTCTATGGCAAATCAACTTGCAGCAATAAATTGGGCTGATGATGCAAATGAACATTCGCCAATTCAAGGATATACTTTTATTGCTAGCAAGGGTAAAACACCTGTAAGAGGTTCAGGAGGTGCACCTCCACCACCACCACCTTCACCTCCACCTCCAAATGATCCTGGAGAACCAGATGATGATGGAAATGGCTCATCATGGTGGAATCATGAAAATAGCTCCAGAGGAACATCAGCAAAACCTGTATTTTTGCTGGAGAAAACACATTCATTTGGGACATCTCTGGAGCAAGGTACCCTATTCCAGAGACCTCTGGAGATCTCTGGAGAAAATTGACAGTTTTTTTGACAGCTGTGAAGCTCCAGAGATCTCTGGAGACCTCCAGCAAAAAATACAGGTTTTGCTGATGAAATAAGAATCAGGGAGGTTCCTTTGAACCACCACATGGTAATGGACCACCTTGTAAAAAGTCTGGATGTTGTTGCTGTAAGGATGGTAGAGATAGAAGGGAGGTAGAGATGGTAGAGATGGTAGGGATGCCATCCTTGTTTTGCCCAATATTTTGATTAAGTGCTCAATCCCGAAGCCTGATCTCACTGAAAAATTGTTTGTGTCCTGCAGCTCTCAAATCTCCACCAATTCCCTTTGGGTAATATGCATCCTGACAAACCCAATATTTTATTTGAAGCCTTGGAGATAGATTTTTTATAAGTTGTCCTGTTGTCTTTTGCTGGCAGGATCTTCAGTTACATTGAAATTTGAAAAGAGAGATTTAAAAAATCTGCTTCCAACACTTCAAGTCAGACTACTTTCTGAGTATATCCCACAGAAAAAAATTATACTTGAGTGTGTGTTTGAGCCTGTACGAACCCAACTATCCACGAGCATGCCAATTGCCTAATTTGTAGATCAAACAAACAAGACCAAAGTCTGCCGAAATTGGAGGCATTGCCGGTACTCACTATCTAGGCCCCGGATGGAATTCCCTTGAATCTTGGTCCATTGTAGCCATGGCATGTCCCGACACGCCATGGCTAGAATAAAAAGGATGTATCGCAACATATGGAGACTTGATGGCATCCTGCACCATATCTTCTTCGCAGGATGTTGATGTTCCACATACCAGCTTCTGCTCTTTCAACTGACATCGATAGGACTCACAAGGAGATCTAAGCTTGGAAAATTGACGATGTCGCAAATGCTTCTAATGTTTCTACATACATCTCATGCTGGGGTGTGGATCTATCATGAAATAGAATGCTGAGCAGTTTTGAACATTCTCGCGATGTTCTACAAGAATATCCCTCTGAGCAAAGACCCTCAGTTCAGTCTACGTATACAGTGGCAGGAACCAACTGAGGTCGGGGAGCATCCAAGAATATAACCATCTGCAGGACCAATGCAGGATGCACCATTCACATTCTTACTACCCATACTCTTTCAAGTTATGTCCCAAGACCGAAGATAGCGCTAGTGCCACATCAGGATAAGTCCTGGAACCTCCCATGTTCAGATCTTAGACCTTGCCACCCAATAAAATCTTCCTTCATTTCTCTTCGCATTGTGATCCTCTCATCAAAGTTCATCCAGTATAGGTGGAAATGATCCTGATACAGTGCCTGAGCCTGAGTGGGTACAAAAGGATACGGACTCTTGAAAGAGTTTCCTCTTGAGAAGGCTCTTCCTCCTGTCATTTTTTTCCCTCTCGTCGCTCAGTCATATTCAAGAATGGCAAGCACTGAGCACGTTCCTGCCCATCAGGACAGTGAATTCACAGACAATATTGAGAAAAAGGTCCATGCTAGCTCTGACAAGAAGACCGGCCACGTCGACACAGTCATTTACTCAGATGACAAGGATGAGCAGCTGCAGTTGAAGCAGGTGGAGGAACTTGAGGTATATTACTGCCTGAATTCCCTGCCAATGTTGTGCTTAAGTTACCTGCATCTAGGCTCATCTGGCGTCAGGAGCTGCTGAAGACAGTGAGTATCTTGTCAAGGATGAACATGATGTTTCAATAAAGGTTTTGAGTGTTCGGTACGTAAGGATGGACACGGGCAGGGGTCGACCCGTGGTTTTAACTCAAGGGGTTTGGCAGGTCCGGGTACGGTATGCCGGAATCCTAAACCCGCCAAACCCGCCTGGTCACCTGCCGGGTTAGCGGGTTTTTCCGGTGCCATGAGTTTGGCTGAAGAGTCATCAGATTTCAATTTTCAAAACGTATGATTCTTACCTTCTTATCACTTGTGTTCCTGTCATTGCTGCAGGAGGCCCCCGAGTTCTCGAGCTTGTAGATTCGAGAGATAATGAACTCCTCGACATCACATACAGTTCATTGACACTATAACAATGTGTGGTGTGTGCAAGATTTATAGTGTGACACAAAATACTCAACAATTCTTTTTGCAGAATACCGTTCAGCACCCTCTCTCTTCAAGTCACTAAATAACTCAAATCTGGCTCCGTACCCTCAAACTCCAATTCTTTATCTTACTACGTGTCCGCAATCACTCCGGAAGCAAAGGGAAAACAGATAACTGGATATCTTTAGGTACGTGTCTTTACTTCTTTCTCATTTTTGTGTGTGTGCTGATAATTCACTTATAGTTAATATTTATATCAAATTGAAGCACTGGTTTAACGCTATTTCAAGCTTGTAAAAATCTACTGGAGACTGCGTAGCTTCATCCACAATATACCTATCTAACCACTCTTTCAAATTCTTGTTTGCAACCTTGTTTGTTTGATTTTTTGAGTTGGAATCTGATGGTATAGCCCTCTTTGGATATTTCAGTATATTTTTTCCATCCATCATTTGCCAATCTGCCTTTGATTGGTTCGATTGCTTGCAGACTCCATGTGGTCCAACAATTTCCGACAATGATGAGGCTCATAACTTTCTCCTTGCAATAGTATAAGTAGGTAAGTTTTTTGAGCATTTTCCTTGTCTCGTTTGCTCATGCCACCCAAAGCTTCTGGCAGTGCTCAAGCCTCCTCAAAGGCCAGCCAAAAGTTGATGTCTTCCTCCTCCACTAATTCTGCATCTTCCATTCACTCCGCTGCATCCAAAGTCGTTGCCAGTGCTAAGAAGATTGGCAATACCCTCAAAAATGCTGTTACGGGTAAAAAAGAAAAATGCTCAATCCTCTCGCTCCTCGCATGCCTCTGTTTCGCAAGCTTCATCTGTGCAGGGTGTGTTGGCTTGCATTTCTTTCTATGCTTCCCGCTAATGATCACATCTGTGTCAGATGTGATTGAAGTAGAAGACAATGACGATGAGAAGGCAGATTGTATAACTGAAGATGACAAGGCCCAACTTGGTATGCTATCACTACGACTTTCGTCATGGTATACTTACATCCAGATGTAGAGAAACTCCGAGGTGGATGGTCATCACCTATTTACTCCTTCTTCAGCCCCAACGTCACGATTGGCTACGAGAACGGACGAAAATACCACTTCTTCAAATGTAATGCTAAGGTTTGCAAGGTCCAGGGAGGTGGGAAGCGCAGGTATCTTGACACAACTGACAAGACATCGATGGGTGGCCTCAAGACACATGCTGTTAAATGCTTTGGGCAGGATCCAGTTGATGCCACTCTGAAGGGTGCGGACAACAATGCACCATCAGATGGATCTATATTCGCTGCGTTTGGCCGCCAGGGATCCCAACCTGTGTCTGTTACTCACAAAGCTCATTCCGATGTTCAAATATGGTATGTGCTGCTCTATATACTTTATTGACCCTTGCTGATTTTTTACTAGTGCAAACCTTGTACGCTGGGTTACTGAGAACAGCCAATCTATTCAAATCATTGAGGACCGCAAATTTCATGAGCTCATGCTTGCTGGAAGACCTCAGGCCTCTTTGCCTGGCCGACGAACGGTTGCACGGGATATACAGGCGAGCTTCGACCATTGTTCAGAGCGGGTCAATAAGCTCCTCCAGGTAAATTATCACTTACTTCTGCTTATGGGGCTCAAACCGTTTCAAGGAATATCCTGGTCGTATCAATTTTGCAACGGACGCCTGGACCTCTCCAAACCACTGAGCTATTGTTGCGTGGTCTGTTCACATTCAACATGAAGGGCATCCACTTGTATTTCTCCTTGATGTCTTTGAGGTGCCAGAGGTATGTAGTTGCTTGTATCTTCAACACGGTACTCATGCGAAGCTTTAACAGTCTCACACGGAATATACATTGGCTTGAGAATTTGATGAGATGCTCAGCCAACATGGCCTTTGAGAAAAGGTACGCTTGTGCTAAAGCTACTCTCTATGTCATCTAATACCGTGTCATAGATTCTTTCATTCATGGGTGATAACGCGAGCTCAAACGACACACAAACAGAGCATCTCGCTACATCTTTCACAGACAATTCTTTTGCTGCTGAGAACCGCGTTTGCTGCTTTTGCCATACACTCAATCTCGCATGCAAAGCGTTGCTCAAGCCTTTTGGTGCACAGAAGAAGAAGGATTCTAACGGTGGTGATAGCGGCAATGATGACAATGATGATGCACAACCTCCAACTGACGCTGAAGCATCTGTTATCATTGATGATGATGACCTCGACCTCCCGGATCTAGTGGATACAGACGGTAATAGTGAAGGAGATGGCAAGGGTTTAACTGGTACTATTGCAGATGATGAAGAGGATGAGTTTGACTGCCTAACTGATGATGAAAAGGCAGAGGTTCTTCTTGACATGGAGCATGTTTGTACAGTTGTTTCAAAGGTACAGCTCCTGTCATGATCTCTCCTATGCCATTGCTAATACTTCAATTCTAGGTCCAAGGTCTTGCATTTGCTATTGTTCATTCAACAACCATTATTCTTCCTGCCTGGCGCACTGCTTGCAAAGCTCACCACCTCAATGTCCGGATGATTCCTTGAGATGTTTCAACTCGGTGGAACTCAACATATGACATGCTAATGGTGGCCAGGAAGTATTCTGAGGTTATTGACAACGTTATGAGCAGCAAGACGTTGAAGCTTTGCAAGTACGAGCTTTTGGAGGAGCAATGGGGAATTGTTGATGATTTGATTCATGTTCTTGAAGTAAGTTAGTTCCGCTACATGTATTTGTCAACACTTTTAATTGATTCCACCAGATTTTCAAGAATGCAACACTCCTATTCTCAAAAGACTCGGAAAGCACAATATCACAGGTTATCCCAATGATGGACATTATTGACGACTTTCTCATCGACATAGACGCTGGGTCTCTCAGCAATGGTCCTCCAAAATGCAATCTTCATGCTGCTGTTAAGGCTGCTGTTGTCCTTGCAAAGGCTACTATGAACCGTTACTACTCACGGACAGATGAGTCAAATGTCTATCGCATTGCCATGGGTATGATTTCTTACTATTATTTTGATATATGCTAATCTCATCTCATGATTTAGTTCTTCATCCAGGCCCCAAGTTAAACTACTTCCAAAATCGTGGCTGGGAAAGGTAATGGATTGACACTGCTGAAGCAATAACCTGTAAGGAATTTGACTCTTATGACAACATTGAGGTTGCAGCGGAGGCCGCAATCCCAGTAAGTTTATTCATTTATTTTGTCTAAACAATGCACTTATAATTGAAATTATATTCTCTTGAAGACCGTTCCCAGTACCGCTTCTTCATCCGGAGGATTCAACCTCTTCGCACACCTTGCTATGTCTGCTGCTACTACTTCCACCTCTTTGAACGAGCTTGATGATTATCTTAAAGCTCCATGCAAGGCTATCTCAGGTGATCCATTAAAGTGGTGGTGGGAGAGGCACCGTAGTTATCCGAAACTGTCTAGGATGGCACTAGATTTTTTGTTGGTCCCAGGTAAGTTATATCATCGCCCCATCACTAGTTCCATTACCTATCTAATCAATTTTTGCAGCATCATCAGTTGCAGTTGAACGTGTATTCTTGCAGGGACGTCAACTACTACATTTTACTTGCAACCGTCTTGCTGCAAAATCTATTTGTATGTGCCTCTGTCTGGGTAGCTGGAGTCAATGTGACTTGCTTAGAGATAAGGATATCCTTATTGCAATCAAGGAAGTGATGGGCAAAGGGAAACAAAAAGCTGATGAGGTAGAAGTTGATGAGATGCAGACAGAGTCCCTTAACAAAAAAAGTAAGACACCTAAGTAGGTATTTTTATCAGTATTGTAGTGGTACAAAGTCATAGACCCTTCAAACAGATTGTTTAAATAATATATTTTTTTTTATATCTTTTTTTGCAGCTAAGATACTGCGGTAAAAACCACACCCAGAGGTGGTTCTGACGGGTTGGGCACCTGGCGGGTTGGAGGGTAAGGGTTTAGACCTGTACCTGCAGGGGTAGGGTTTTCAAGGGTGAGGGTGAGGGTTGGGTGTTGTGGACCTGGGGGTCGACCCCTGTCCATCCTTATTGGTATGCTCCCATATTTTTTAATTCCAGCACACATCTCACAGTCTAGTTTAGTGATGACTACAAGCTTCCCGTAGTCACCTTCCGCATGCTATTCCTCGGTCTCGGGTTTTCTGCTTTCGGGTATGTATGGCCACATGGCTACATAACGAGCTTGCTATGACCTTTATCCTGCGCAGATCTGTTCTGGCCCAACTGTACTACTTCAAGCCCCAAACACTACTTGTCTCTGAAAATTTCCTCCTGATTGTGATATATTTTATTGGCAAAGCATGGGAGAAGGGTCTTCCTTCTTGTGGTATTTTTTTTGTTTCATTAACCCTGGACCTTTCAACATCAAGGAGCATGGTGCTGCCCTGATTATGGCTTTCACTGCCAGTAGCTCAGTGACTGCCATTCAAGTCATTTCTGTACAGGACCTCTACTAGTGGGTTTAATTGACTAAGGTCATACATTGAATGTTCAACTTTTCCCTTTAGTAACAACCAATTGAACCCCAGTGTCACCATCTTCACTCTCCTTGCCTCACAACTTATTGGCTACTCCTTTGTGGGTCTTTTGCAAGAGGTGCTTGTTTACCCGTCAATCTGCTTCTGGTGTAAGTTTCTTTCCCAATGCAATATCACCCAGTATTCACTGATTCCTTTGCATAGCTACCATCATCACCCCCGCCAGTATTTTCCAAGTGTAGGTTCATTATTGCACATTTACTTTTCGCTATTTTCAGTCTTCATTTTGATGGTGGCTTGGGAAGTAAACGTACCAAGATCTTCTGAGCTCTCTTTACGTTCATCTTTTGCTACAAGATTTTCCCTCAATGGATTTTCCCCGTTCTTACTGGAGTCAGCATCTTTTGTCTTGTTGATCATACCTCTCCTACTATGTGTAACATTTTTGGATGAGCAAGCAACAACAAAGGCATGGGTGTACATGTACTTTATCTTGTAGTCTGTGATTCGCCAGGATAAACACTGTCTACAGCTCCTTGCCACTTGTTTCAACTGGAATATTATTACATCGATAAATTTGTACACCCCTCTCTGGACACAGCTTAACCAGGACATTGGTGTTGTCCTCACCCATATCTTAATGTGTGCCGTCTACTACGGAAATATCTGGCAGGGACTCAAAGTCAGTTTTAGTTGTTTCTCTTTCTGCACTTCTGACCTCTTTTAGTTCCCCTTCATGTCTCAAGCTATTTTTGATATCAATGGCAACCAAGTATGTTCATCACTTCGTTTTCCATGCTGCAGCACTAATTCTTTTAAATCCCAAAGTACAACCAGACTGCTATCCTCACTAAAAACAAGTTCGACCCTGTCAAGTACGCTGAAGTTGGAGTAAGTTTTCCGTATTTTTTGCATGCAAAGACTCAGTTAATCCATTTTCTAGCCTGCTTTTTTTTCGGCCACTAATGCTTTGTATTTCATCACCACTAACCTTGCCATGGGTGCTACCATCACGCACGTCCTCTGCTTCTACTGGAAACAATTATTGCCCTTCTTCCGTATGATGAACCCATGGAACAAATCCGCTACTGTCATGCATGATGAGCATTTCACTGCAATGAAACAATACTCGAAGGTTCCCAGATGGTGGTTCTTAACTCTGCTTGCTATTGCATACACCATGGCCCAGGCTACTGACTACACCGGTAATAATTGTGGTTTTCTTCTTTTGCAAGTCTGACAACTGCTGTACAGGTCATTCAAACTTCACCTGGTGGCAACTCACAGTGGTAAGTAGGCTTTCGATTGGACTTAACAGATCAAAGCTCACACTATCAACTCTAGATCCTATTCCTCTCTATGTTCTTTACCACTGCATACTGCACGACTTCTGCTATCCTTGGTTACAGGCAATTCAGCACACAGCTTGATGGCTTCTACTCTATGATTGGCTCGTACATGGCCCCAGGCGACCCCGTATCTAACATGTACGCTGCCCTCTATGGTAGTCAGCCGACAGTCCAGGGTATTGCCTTACTTGGCGACTTGAAGCTCAGACAGTACCTTAAGATTCCTCCCAAGGTCAACTTCCTTGTTCATCTCCTTGGTTGCATTGTCGTATGTCCTAGTTCTATGAATATTTACGGTTACCTTCTTTAAACAGTATTTTCAGGGTGCTCTATTGAACTACGTTATGGAACTTTCCATCGTGAGGAACCAGAGAGCCGCCCTACTCAGTATCTCTGGTACCCGTCTATGGTCGGGACAGAATGCACAAAGTTTCAATTCGAACGCCATTTCTTGGGGAGCTCTCAGACGTGAGATGTTCAGTCCAGGCAAGATCTACTATATGGTCCCTGTTTCTCTCGCCATCGGTGCTATCTTCCCCATAATTCAATACGGCCTTCACTGCAAGTGGCCCCAGAATGTCTTCCTCAAGAACTTCCACACCAGTGTTGTTCTCCAGTACTCCTGCATCTTGGCTGGTATGAATTCATTGCCATCAGATTTTTCGTGACGATGCTAATACATTTTGCGCAGTTGGAGTTAACACTCAGGAGAACACATCCATGCTGCTTGGCGTTATCTCTCAGTGGTGGGTCCGCAACAGGTACCCCTGTGCTTTCACCAAATGTTAGTTGTATCTTGTCTATGTTGCGAGGTTGCTTATACTAATAATTACGTCAAGACAACTATATCATTGCTGGTGCCCTCAATGGTGGAACCCAGGTCATCTCGTTCATTCTCAATCTTTGGTGCCGCCGGTCCCGCTGTTCTCGTGGGTGTTGCTTCCACCCCTATATCTTCGTATCTAATCATTGTCCTTTTTTTCAAAACAGTTCCCTCAAGTGAGTCTTGCTTCTTTATTTTATTATCCTCACCTCTAACTACTCTTTTCTATTCAAGTGGTGGGGAAATGACGCCAAATACGCTGCTGATAGGTGTCTGCTGCCAGCCTCATAGACAAGTTATTTTTTTGGTTATGGTACAGGCTGGTGTGCGACGTCGGGAAAGTAACTATCGCTTAGCTGTTATATATCGATTGCGAAGTATGGAAGAGCCATTGGGTGCAGAATAAAGTAGGGTAGATTACTGAAATTGAAGCCATTTGATTGACATTCAGGGCTAGTAATGTTGATTGGGATTTGCAGTCTAGACACCTCGAAAATAGGAGTCTATGGAAACACATTCAAGTCCCACGCATGCTACTCCCATTTACGGAAGTTATAAAATGTGCTGGCAGTGAGCTTTAGATCTCATCCAATCAGTGCTTCTTGACATCCGCAATTCTACGCTTTGGCCTGTGGTAATTCCTCACAGTTTTTCTCTTTGTTTTATTTATTATTGTGTTAGTTAAATACTCCATACGTATACATACCTATCGAAAAGTTGAACGGTCTCTTTCCTTCACGACCCGCTCACCGCCTTCGCTAAGACCTTTGCGCGGGCTGAGAGCTTTAGGTCCGCCAATTCATGCTGCTGCCTGAACCAGCTTTGGGTCAAATGGAAATCCTGCCTTTTTACCCTTCTTGCCAGAAATAGCATTGTATTTAGGCAGACC
>ML770248.1:0-12789 GCA_009733575.1 Gymnopus androsaceus JB14
ACGTGTAACATTGAGGTGGCATACGACTCCATCCCAGGCTCAGGTTGGGCAGTAGGTCCTGCATCGGACCCGCAGACTTCGGATTGGTTGTTCGCTACGCCACAGTGGTTTAGACATGCGATGAAGGAAATTCATAAGAGGTGGCCGACGAATAAAATCGTGAGCTTTACTGGATACCTTGAGTTTGTTTTTATTGACCTCCTTGCGCCGGTTGTCTACAGATGCTTTCAGAGTTTGGCTTCACACAGCCCTTTGAAGGGAGCAGAGTCCGAATGAGATTTATATCGCTACAGACGACCCTGATCGAACTAGTACGTTGTTAATTTCTTTTCTTCCTTTTCCTTCGAAATAATCAAAACCTTTCCGCACCTTTTTCACAGACTACTTTATGAGCTATCTCAGCGAGCTCTTACTCTCGATAAACGAAGATGGGATTCCATTGGCTGGTGCTTTTGCTTGGGGTATGTTTCGAGTGTTATGATGCCAAATTCCTTACGATTCCTCATTTATTGATTGCTAGCAATGGTCGACAATTCTGAATGGACCAGCGGAGAAAGTGCTAGGTATGTTGTGATCGTTTTACCTGCTCCGCCGAGGTCGCTTATATTGAATCATCAGGTTCGGAATCCAACACGTCAATTACTCAACACCTATGCTTGATAGGACGTTCAAGAGGTCTGCATTGGCATTGTGTGAGTTCCCTGGAAGTTTCTGTGGTATTGTTCACTTACCAAAATTGTTAATGCTTCACAGCGGAGTTCTTTCAAGCACATTTACCGTGAAGGATGAAAGGGCGATAGAGTTGTATGAGTTGAGAAATGTAGGTGTATAGATATAGGCCACGTCTAACTTTGTTCTGGTAATACTCAATGCTATTTGTTGGTGGTGTAATGATTATACATACCTGCTTTGTGAGTGTTTGCGTGCAAGATCTGGGTTCAACTGCCTACAGGGAATATTACTGGCCTTGACATTTTTACTTATTCTTAGAATTTAGTATTATTATTGCGCACCGTATGCATGGACAGGATTGCCCAACAACCCAGGGTTTTTGTTGGAAAATGGAGTTAATAAATATAAATTTCATATATTCTCAAGTAAGTATGTAAGTGGAGAAGATTAAGAAGTAAAGATGATAGAAAGAAGCACACCGCCAATGATTATACTTCAGCCAGGTTGAAGTACTGTGAGAAATGAATTATTTCAGTATATAAGCTAAATGTACTTTTTCATACAAGTATATAAAATAAATATTTCAATGAACTTATGAAGGAATTACATTTAGACCCTCTGAATTTTGAATTCTAAACAGATTTCCGAAAGAGTGCTTTTCAATTGAGCTCTAAAAACAATAGTTTCAATGCGGACTGAATACTTTTACTTCACAATAAGAGTGAAAGCAACTATTTCGAAGAACCTTTCAGCTGGTTCCCGAAAGACAATACTTCGATTCTCGGGCCGATCCGGGCCGCTGCCAAACCGCACAGCGAAAGGCAATATTTCAGTTGAAAATTGAATTGTTCTTCGAAACAATTACTTTTGCTCTTATTGTGAAAGCAGGGCTTTCAAGTCCACATTGAATCTATTATTTCCAGAGTCCGATTGAAAGCTTCTCTTTCACACATCTATATAAAGTTCTCAATTCAGAATATCGGAATTCAATTTATTCATCGCTCTATTGAAATATACAACTTTTACATTTTTCTGAAAAAGTACACTTCATATAGGGATTGAAATAATTTATTTCCCATTATGCTTCAGCTTGGCTGAAGCATAATTATTGGCAGTGTGAAGCAGTCATTTCCTTTGCAAAGAGACAGCAAGACAAAAAAAGAATAGTCAGACTTCAGTCCTCAATACAATGGAACCATTCTTCTCCATAGACACAATATTCAAGGGATATCTTAGTGTATCCTGTTTGTGATATAATGCATGTATTTTGTGGCCTCCATAATGGTTTACGAAACTGGGGAGGAATCCAGATTATACCATGAGGAAGATGGGGAAAGATAATCCAGCCATCACTGGATAGATGCCAGTGGTTGTGTGCTACATGTCTAGGTAAACACCAATTATGGACAGAAGAAATTGGAACACTACCTTGGAAGGATTGGTGGTGGTTTATAAGTGTGTTATATATTGGATAATTAGTGTTGGCATCCATGGTCCTTATTGTGTTGTCATGCAGCCCAGATACAATTCTAGCTTGATCAGGTGAAAAGGCCACTGACAAAACTGAATCTTCATCACCTTTCAAAGGATCACCTATCTGAGCACCAGTAGTGGCATCCCAGATCCTTATTGTGTGATCATCTGACCCAGACACAATTCTAGTTCCATCAGGTGAAAAGGCCACTGACCAAATTAAATGTTCATGACCTTTCAAAGGATCACCTATCTGAGCACCAGTAGTGGCATCCCAGATCCTTATTGTGTCATCATGTGACCCAGACACAATTCTAGTTCCATCAGGTGAAAAGGCCACTGACAAAACTGAATCTTCATGACCTTTCAAAGGAACACCTATCTGAGCACCAGTAGTGGCATCCCAGATCCTTATTGTGTCATCATATGACCCAGACACAATTCTAGTTCCATCAGGTGAAAAGGCCACTGACCAAACTGAATCATCATGACCTTTCAAAGGATCACCTATCTGAGCACCAGGAGTGGCATCCCAGATCCTTATTGTGTCATCATGTGACCCAGACACAATTCTAGTTCCATCAGGTGAAAAGGCCACTGACCTAACTGAATCTTCATGACCTTTCAAAGGATCACCTATCTGAGCACCAGTAGTGGCATCCCAGATCCTTACTGTGTGATCATCTGACCCAGACACAATTCTAGTTCCATCAGGTGAAAAGGCCACTGACAAAACTGAATGTTCATGACCTTTCAAAGGAACACCTATCTGAGCACCAGTAGTGGCATCCCAGATCCTTATTGTGTCATCATATGACCCAGACACAATTCTAGTTCCATCAGGTGAAAAGGCCACTGACAAAACTGAATCATCATGACCTTTCAAAGGATCACCTATCTGAGCACCAGGAGTGGCATCTCAGATCCTTATTGTGTCATCATGTGACCCAGACACAATTCTAGTTCCATCAGGTGAAAAGGCCATTGACCTAACTGAATATTCATGACCTTTCAAAGGATCCCCTATTTGAGCACCAGTAGTGGCATCCCAGATCCTTATTGTGTGATCCACTGACCCAGACACAATTCTAGTTCCATCAGGTGAAAAGGCCACTGACCAAACTGAATCTTCATGACCTTTCAAAGGATCCCCTATTTGAGCACCAGTAGTGGCATCCCAGATCCTTATTGTGTGATCCACTGACCCAGACACAATTCTAGTTCCATCAGGTGAAAAGGCCACTGACCAAACTGAATCTTCATGACCTTTTAAAGGATCACCTATCTGAGCACCAGTAGTGGCATCCCAGATCCTTATTGTGTGATCATATGACCCAGACACAATTCTAGTTCCATCAGGTGAAAAGGCCACTGACCAAACTGAATCTTCATGACCTTTTAAAGGATCACCTATCTGAGCACCAGTAGTGGCATCCCAGATCCTTATTGTGTGATCATATGACCCAGACACAATTCTAGTTCCATCAGGTGAAAAGGCCACTGACCAAACTGAATGTTCATGACCTTTCAAAGGATCACCTATCTGAGCACCAGTAGTTGCATCCCAGATCCTTATTGTGTGATCATATGACCCAGACACAATTCTAGTTCCATCAGGTGAAAAGGCCACTGACAAAACTGAATGTTCATGACCTTTCAAAGGATCACCTATCTGAGCACCAGTAGTGGCATCCCAGATCCTTATTGTGTGATCATCTGACCCAGACACAATTCTAGTTCCATCAGGTGAAAAGGCCACTGACCTAACTGAATGTTCATGACCTTTCAAAGGATCACCTATCTGAGCACCAGTAGTGGCATCCCAGATCCTTATTGTGTGATCATATGACCCAGACACAATTCTAGTTCCATCAGGTGAAAAGGCCACTGACCAAACTGATTCTTCATGACCTTTCAATATTATGTCAGTAATCCGATTTTGTGCTTGGACTTCTATCCTCAAACTTTTTTTTACTTGGGGCTTACATTCCAAATCATTTTTCCAAAAAGGAATAATACTGAGATAAAGATGTGGAGTCTTGCCCCTTACTTCTCCAGATGAAAATTGGATCAATAAATTCCGGAGGTATTGCAATATCAATATTGCCTCTGAAGCAGGATGACTATCCAATAAATTCTATCAAAAGTTCAATCACTGATTTGCAATTATTCTACTACGTGGTGCTCGAGCCCTAGACACAGATCTTGTTAACAAATATGACTACAATTGTAGGTTTTACATTAGTATATAAATTACTACAATTGTAGGTACTCTCAATTATGTATTATATATTAATACATTTGGCGCGCAAATTTCGGGCCCGCCTCCGCTTCCCTCCCCTCCCTCGCTGCGCTCGGGGGGTCCCCCGGGCCAGGAAGTCGTCGGCGGGCACTCTAAAGCCTCGTTTGCGCTTATTTCGATAGGCGCCAACCCCTAACCCTAACCCCAACCCCTAACCACTAACCCAGCACGTTTGGCAATGCCGGACTAGCTCTCTAATGTTAGGGTTCACCCTTCGGGCGAACCCTAACGAGAGCTAGCCCCGGCATTGCTTAGAAAGAAAAAATAAATATTTCATTAAATATGGTACATTGCAGAATTGAACACTCATGGACAGTTGACGGCACGTATCAGGACTGCTGACCGAGAATCCCACTGTGCCATAAGGCGCATGTAAATCAGTAACTTAGCTCAAATATATTACATCGCTATTATTATGTTACTTACAGTTGTAATAAATTTATAGATTAATTAAAAACTTACCATTGTAATCATTAATCAACAAGTCTGGTGTCGTAGGTTGGGTGCTCACCTTATGCATTGAATTTATAGCTTCTCCACAATTTGGCAGTAGATCCAGTAAGCTCATTGCCTCAATCCAATATGCTCCCTTGGCCTTCAAGCACTTCTTTAGCCTCCCTATAGCATTTTCTGGGAATTCAGATTGCAGGAAATGATAACTCCAAAACTGGCAGGAATACTGAAGTGCTTCTCCTATATTTTTCTCAATGCTCTTATCCAGGTTAATGACTTCTTTATCTGGTATAAATGATGAAGGAAGATTACAGATATTGAATCTTAGCTTCTCCATTACTCTGAAACATGCCAATGTCAATTTCAGATGCTCAGATGTAGGGATGTACATAATACCCTCAACTTGTTTGAAGGTGGTAATGAAATCAGGGAACGATGCATGAAAAGTAAATATGCAGTTATTTTGATCTGAGATATAGCAAACTGCTTGCAGCCTGGCAATCAGATCTGTTACAAGCTCCTCTTCAATTTCTAGGAGCTCAGCTATAGCATTGCATGTCAATGGCTTTCCTGCAGTAATGATTGCATAAATAATCATCCAATCTTCCTTAGTCTCTTCATAGGAGAGCTCTTCTGCCGAAATTGCACCATTCATAATTCCAGTGTAAAGTTGTTTGATATCTTCAGGGTTGTTTCCCTGCTCAAGTGAATGCACCAATCTTGCCTGCTGTCTTGGATGGCTGCTACCACCCTTCACAAATTTAACAACAGTTGATGCATAAACAAAAAGAGTTCCTGACAGCTTTTGAAGGTTCTGTAGCTGCTCCTCTGAAGGGGATATCTTGCTTAGTTCAGCCTTCACATAGGTGTATATATCTTGCTGGACAAAACTGTCCTCCACTTGATGCAATATAAATTCTTTAATTCTGGGAATAGAACCCATGAGGCTTGGATGCATCAGTTGTAGAATGTTCTGTTCTGGGCGACTAGTCAGGAAAAACTTTAAACCAGGCAATTCCTGGTCCTGGATTGCAGATATGAGAGGTTCAAGAACCAGTGAAATATCTTCACATTCGTCTACAGCATCCAGAATAAGAACTGGTGGATCTAGCATTCTTTCACTATTCATGACAATCCTCCAGGGTGCAATTAGGAGACTTTCAATTTGCTTTCTTGGATCCTTTACTCCAAGATCTCTTACTTTAAGATCAGGATTTTGTTGCAGGGCATTTTTCAGTGAAGTAGCAAATATTTCTGAATGCTTTGCTAGCTGGTATGCCAATGTGGGTATCACCAAGCGGTAATCTCTACACTCAGGAATTTGATGGGAGCAGAAGAAAGTCCCAGCAAGCAATTTTTTATCTTCTAGCCTTTTGCAAAGAGACATGGCAATTGTGCTTTTGCCTGTTCCAGCCATGCCACACATCCAGTAGCCTAATGGGGCATCTAAGTGAGGGTTGGTTGCCCATCCCTCAATGTCTGAGAGAATTTGTTCCCTTGTGCCTGGACAGCAAAACTTGCGAGAATATTTTGTGCCATTGTGTGCATCATAGAATGCCTCTGGTGAATAAGGCAGCCTTCCAATGATTTCCTATCAATAGATGATATTTTAGCTGATCCATTGACTGCATTTCATAGACTTACTTCCAAAATTGTAGTTGATTGAGATCCATGATGAGAGATATTATTGATATATTGATCTCCCTGAGCACTGTAAAACTTTGAATCATGTATTGAAAAATCTTGAGCATTCTGGAAGAATTCCGAAGACATGATGGTGGTTGATGTTCAAGTGATGGATGTAACGCTGTCACACTTAGGTTACCCTTCCCACGAACTACTTGAGGGCAGGCTTTGAAGTGTGCCAGTGTCAACTGGCAATTAGAGCTTGGACTCCACACCTACCGTTGAATATGTACCATTAATTCAGCTGCTTCATATTGAATTAATGCAGTTGGTTTTCTACTTCCCTGGTCTTCTAGTCTCGGTGTATCTAAGCCTGCAGTGTCAATATGGGTACACTACTTAACAAAAATAGACACCAAATACATTTTTTTTAAGTACATCCATGTAAGGATGTCGTTGTCAAGCGGCTTGAATGATTCGGAACTCAGACTCACAGAGGAGGGGCCGACAAAAGAAAACCCTAATCGCGTGTAAGCTTCTGTCAGCCCGCGGCGCGTCGTTCCGGACCGGACGGGAGACTCAGAGCTCAACGCGTCTCTTCGTTGCTTCTTACCACGACGTCCAAATCATGCACTTACTGACTTAAATCACGCTCGCAATTACATCCTAATCATCCGTCAAAATCAGCTCATCCTCTCTTCCACATCCATCGTATCGGATACTCAAACATTCCCGTGAATAAAATAGTCGGTACGATCCACGAAAACGAAACGAGGGGTTATCATGTAACGTGTGAGGTCGATACAGGGCGAGTGCGAGGGAGATTATGCTCTTTTCTGTTATGATATGGTGAGTTGTTTGATTCGGTTTATCTGGGCATAAGGAAGGGAACTAACGACCGTGTTACACTCTTGCTTGTAGATTGATTACAGATCCTCCATTATACTTCACTCCATTTCGCTCTACCTCGTATCGCAGCCCGGCCCAGCTCAATCATAAACAAGAAGCCAATCACCAACCAGTGTCACGAATCACGGATGCTGCTGGAAGTTGGAATCGATTCGTAGGCCCATTGCTCAGTCTATAAACCGCATCGATGGGTGAATATACACGTCGTAGATGAACAGAGAGAAGCAGGGTTTAGGCTGACTACGGATGCGGATGGACAGCAATTGTACTGGACGCAATACAATGCAAGGCAAGGCGAGCGGCGTCTGGGTATGGGTTATGGGTACGGCTTCGGGTCTACACGTCCTTCCTTTGACAACTAGTACCAGCCAATCACTCCAAACCCCGGATTCGGACTCGTCCTCCCTCATGCCATCGATGCGTCCTCAAGTCTGAAGTCAGATGGACACGTCCGCCTCTCAGGTCCGTACTCAACTCAACACTCTACTCCATCACTCGAACCCACCTCTCCCGACATCCCCAACATCTTACACTGTTGAGTGGATTGGATTGACTCGTTCTTCCGCTTCCGCTTCTGCTGGTACTCGGTATATATATATACCTCTCATGTCAAATCCCCATCGATGTTGACGTCGTCTTCCGTCTTCCGTCTTTATGTCGCATCGTATCCCAAGATTCACCGAGTCCAATGCTAATAATGATATTATAAGGACTGATTATCTTTAACCATTGAACGGTTGTTCTGCTAGAGTGCAGCAAGCTACAGCAAGTGCAAGTACTGTGTCGATATTAAAGTATGGGTCAAGAGTACGAGCAGCTAGATCCGGATAAGCATCAGAGCCGGGAAGTGGTTGGACAGCGTTGGGAGTGAGCCGGGAGTGAGTAAACCGAGTGGATTAAACGATTCAACTTCATTGAGCGACGGGGATTCACTGGGAGAGTGAAAAAGACATCTGTCGGATTAATTGAGTTGAAGAAACTTATATTGCCACGACCTGATGCGTGAAAGTAGAATTCATAACATGTAGGTATCTCAGTACTCCATCTCCTGGCTGAGCGGCTTTCGCGCAATTACTCCAATATGACAAGATATATTACCCGAGAGTTAAAAGCTACATGAATAGGACCTCGGAAACTCCCCCCAAACGTTGTCCGGAATAGCGTATTTTAGGTCGCGATTTTGGCGATTTTCCTGTCCGATTATAGCGTATTTTACGCCAAAATATCAGCTTCCCTGTCCTGATATAGCGTACTTTAGGTCGGCGCGTCTGCGCCGAACCGAAATTTTTGAGGGAGTGACGCGCTGTCTGGTTCACATAGTAACATGCAGCTGAATGGTCGTTCAGGGAAACGGTGGCAAGCGTTCCAAAAGCAGGGGGCAAAAAAGGCTCTCAAGGCTTTACCTGCTTTGAAATTTATAAGACCTACCCGAAAAGGACCTCAGGAATGTATTTAGGTCATTTTTAACGTACGTAGAAGCCTGTAGGAGCGCTCAGGAATTTTTTGGAATTTTTTGGAATTTTTTGGAAATTCACGTGACCGTCCCTGTCCGAAATAGCGTATTTGAGCTCAAAATCATAGCGTACTTCAGGGCACTTGACCGGACAACGTTTGGGGGGAGTTTCCGAGGTCCTACATGAATGTTGTCCTAGTAGAGTTCACTTCTACACTCAGCCTCATCCCATCTTTCACTCCCTACCCCTGCCGCGACAATAAACAGATCCGTCGGGTCATACACGCTCTTTACTTCCTCTAGCCGTTCATAATTTAGTCCATAAAACGTTACCTGAAAGTCCGGTTCCAATCTATCCACTTCATCGGTATATGGACCCACTATCTTCACCCGCGAGGGCAACCAATGCAGCTTGTTGCATGCCGGTACTATAAAGTTGCTCTTGTTCAATTACCTCGAGTATGGGTGACGTGTCGTTCCAGGAGTTGACGATTATCTTGATACAGTATTAAAGGGCAGTTAGTCAAGGAACGAATACGGAAAAGTACAAACTCACATGCGTACATGGGTTTTAGCAGTTCTCCAGGCTGTTTGCGTTTTCCGATACTTGACCATATTACCGACGATTCTGTTACCAGCGATCGGATTAATTAAACTAGCTAGAACAAAAAATACGACTCACTGCTGAAACGTCCAAATTGCAATCCAACCCATTCTTCGACTTTTCCCACTTGTTTCTCGATTTCAATCCAGAAAATCCATAGAGACGAACAGATAGATGTTCTGAAGCGAAGATGAGTGAATACGGGAATCTCTGTCTTGCTCTTGCTGAAAGTGAAAGAAAAAAGTTAGACGCTCATCGACGCCATCTTGCTTTTCGACATGACATCTACGAGTTGTCGCTGTACATATTTCCATGACCATCAGGCTTCTTCATCGACTCGTCCGTTTTCTGGTCTCGCGCGATCATGCACAGAGAAGCAGCTCATAATTATATTCAATTTGGTACGGAATGAATAGGAATCCAGCCTTCAAACAACTAGAGGATTGGTCTTTCATCCAGCAGTCATCTGGTCTCCTCTATCCATATCAGAATATTATTAAATGACATCCGGTGGTTCTCAACGTTTGCATCGCACCCCGAAGTTAGATCACTTGACATATTTACTTAAAGACGTGTCTGACCCTTTCCTCTTCTATGCGTTTGCTCAACAGCCAATCTCTTGCAATAACTCTGCTTTTCAGCGCAGAATAGACCTTTTCGTCCTCTTCTGCAACCTAGGTCGTGCTACTGACTAGGTATTCCCAGCAGCAGCGTCGCTTCTACTCTCAGTATCGTTGTCTCGAGCTCTGCACCTGCAACTGGTACTTCAGTGCAATAACATCCTTCCCGGTTCCACCAATCCCGAACAAATCCTCTCGGAATCCAAAGCTTTTCATTCCCTCCTGTTGGCTCCTTGACTCGGGACTACTCTCCCTCTGGTCTACCTCAATTATGGGATCTGGTGGGTGCATTCTTCCGTTGTGCACCAAGTACTTACTTTCATGCCCTCCAATCCAGGTCGAATCCGTCGAATCTCCCCCACTCACCACCACTGTTACCCAACCGCATCCATCATACTTTCTTCTCTCCCACCGGCGTTACACCCTCAGGCATACTTAACCGGGCCCAAAGATATACTCTCGGATCTGAAACTCCCTTCTGGGTTTTTCTTTGCTGTGGCTACTGCTCCATGTCAGGTTGAGGGTGCGGTGAAGGATGAAGGAAAGGGCCCGAATCATTGGGATTGGTGAGCAGCGTAACCCAGGTGTAGTGGGATTTTGGTACTGACCTTTTGATACAGGGCCGCTCATATCCCGGGAGTGGTATGGGATAATACGACGGGTTAGTTTGCGGTGACCCTTTATATTAGTCTTTCAAGCTCACGACTGATGATACTCTAGCGGACGTTGTCGACTTGCATTACTATCTCTACAAGACATCGCTCGTATTGCAGCGCTGGGAGTCAACGCCCATTCATTTTCGTGAGTCCAAGCCACAGTACCGTTTTTTTGCGCTGCAATTTTTAACGCTTCCATCCCACTGTACTAGCATCTCCTGGTCCCGAATCTACCCCTTCGGAGCAGCCGACTCGCCTGTTAGCCAAGCCGGGCTTGAACGTTATGCTGATGGTGCGGCGTTCGATAATAATCCTATTAGAAATTCAAGCTCACATTCTCTTCACTGCCAGTAATAGCATCGCATTTGCAAGCCAATATAACCCCGGTGGTCACACTGCGTAAGACCTAGTACTTTCCATCTCGGAATAACTCTATTATATACATATAGTACACTGGGATCCACCTCTCGCTCAAGCAGCTTATTACGGTGGATTTACTTTCAACGATTTTGTAAACTACGTCCTACAACTCCTACGAATACTTATAATTACTTTGCTGAATCGATAAACTTTCTTCTAGCTACGCCAAAATGGTTTACACTGCATACAACGGCTCGGTCCATAGTGAGAAAGCAAACATACAGACATTAGCACTCTAGTACTCTAGTCGCCGGCTTGAGTCCTTATCCACAATTACTTAAACTTTTTATTTACCTAGGTTCACCTTCAACGAACCTTCACCGTTTTGTTCTGAATATTCATGGGCTCCTTTCAGTGAGTTTCTTTCCGATTTTCCCCCATCGCCAGTTATAAATATATATATAATCTTTACAGATGCTACCCTCGCCCCCGGAGTCAACAGTTCAACGGTAGAGTATTACTGTGCTTATCATGTTTGTAAGTGAACCGTCGTTACTAAACGACTCCGAAGTTCATCGACTGACTCCTGTTTTATGTAGTGAAAGCACACACTGGAGCGGTAAAAGCATTCCGAGAAATGAACATCACTGGAGAAATTGCGTTTAAGAACGATGATTATGTGTACGTATTCTGCTGTTTGTCCCCGAGTGCCGAGCACTGACGCTGCTTGTTTCCCCTTCTTCCCTCCCTCTCCATTCTTCTCCTCGCCGCTTTGAATTCTTGATTCCTGTCCCTGGTCCTGGACGCGCAGAGGAACTCCCTGGTGCGAAGGCAACGCAGAAGACATTGCCGCCGTCGAAAGACACGTTGCCTTTCAAATAGGTATCTTCAGCGATCCCGTCTACACCACAGGCGACTGGCCACAAATCGTGGAAGACACTCTTCCGCCGGATTTTCTTCCTCGGTTTACAGAGGAGGAACAGAAGGATCTCTTGAGTGGGTCTCCTGTGGGGTTTGATTTACACTGGAATCAATCCTTCGACTATCTATGTACCTACCTAGGCTCTGCGGAATTTTACGCTACCGACGCATACAGGACATTTTCAATGCCGCTCCCCTCAACGGCCTGGACGCATGCGTAAACAACACTGCACACCCCAACTGGCCGACATGTAACATCCAGGTGGCATACGACTCCATGCCAGACTCAGGCTGGGCAGTAGGTCCTGCATTGGACCCGCAGACTTCGCATTGGTTGTTCGCAACGCCGCAGTGGTTTAGACATGCGATGAAGGAGATTCATACGAGGTGGCCGACGAATAAGATTGTGAGTTTTACTACATGTTTTGAGTTTGTTTATTGACCTCCTTTCGGTTGTCTAGAGATGCTTTCGGAGTTTGGCTTGACACAGCCCTTTGAAGGAAGCAGAGTCCGAATGAGATTTACATCCCTACAGACGACCCTGATCGAACTAGTACGTTGTTTAATTTCTTTCCTTTCTTTTCCTTCGAAATAATCAAACCTTTTCGCACCTTTTGCACAGACTACTTTATGAGCTATCTCAGCGAGCTCTTACTCTCGATAAACGAAGATGGGATTCCGTTGGCTGGTGCTTTTGCTAGGGGTGTGTTTCGAGTGTTAGGCCCAGTTTCCTTACAATT
>ML770249.1:0-12741 GCA_009733575.1 Gymnopus androsaceus JB14
AGTAGGCACTTCTGAATCTCTCAGGCAACATGAGATCTGGTGTCCAGTATCTTCGTGAAAGCTATATACAGCAGGGCAGTAATAGGCTACTACACGATGTTGTTGACTCATCCTACCGGTACCTTTCCCAGTACATGGATGATGCCCGAATCGCGATCACTCCTCGCCAGCGCTTTCTAAATGTGGTACCTGGCCAGGAAAACCCAGATGGGCAACAAATCAAGCCATACTCCCTCCGTCAAAAAAGTCAGAGTAAAGAACCACTCTCTGACATTGCCCAAGCTGCCCATGATGCGCGACGAATGGGCTGGCTTCTGCAAGTTCCAATCCGCAACGATCCTGCAACTGGCAAACTTCCAGCAGCCATTGAGCTGGTATTTCCTACGCAGTGGCATCATGATTATCTGATAGCCATGCTGAACCCTCCCCGGCCAACCCCTGCCATTCTTGAAAGGATGTTGTTTGACAACTTCTTGTGCCAAGTGGTCGCTTGATTTTGTCCAAAGGTTTTAATTGCCCATTTGCACAATCAAGCAACGCTGCGCGAGGCGATTTATGAAGCCGAGTTTAAGAATGCTGCTGATGAAGTCACGAAAGACTCTTCCTTTCTACTACAACAGGTTCGGACACAGGGAGGAGCAACTGTTGACTTCACATACCCCAAGAAGGGATGGGTTATAGAGCTGATGCGTGATGGGGACAACATGGAAGGACACATTATGCTGTTTGATCCCAATACGGGGCGATATAATCAATGGAAGAACTGCAATTGGCAGGTTGTAGATTTTTGTTTTCATACAATGCCCGTAAAGCAATGCAGTAAGTGATCCTCAAAGATTATGGGAATTATTAATATCTTCTTTTGCAGACTCAAACAAGTATCGTACTGTGACCATTACAATGGAAGACTCAGCAGATCCCCAATTCATGGAGGCCACAATTTCGGGGAAGGATATGAACAAAAAAAAAGTTTTTTTGTTTCAACCATAATGGTTGTTCTGGTTCTTTTTTGTATTTTTTTAGTTGTACTTTTAACTTGTTACTTTTAACTTGTATCTTGGACATTTCCTTGCAATGAAGAAATAAATTCTTTGTTCATTCAGCGTGAATTTATCGCTGCCTCAGCCGGACACGTGAACACCTAGAGGTTTCCTTTTCAGAACAAAATCTAGACGCCCATGTCCCGTAGCCTGCCAAATCTGACACATGAACACCTTCTGGTCTCTTGCTTCCGTACCATCACCACCAAACTTAAACCTACCACTATCATGGAGGAAATTGAAGTGGAACTAGATTATCCAGGCGACCCAATGCTGCATGCTCTCCTTGAATTTCGCGACAAGCCACAGTGGTCTTCATTAGCTCAAGAAATTGGATGCTCATTTTTCATTCCAACGGACATAGTAGCAGTCACTTATATCAACTCCGACAAGACCTTTATTATCCGCACACAGAATGCATTGGAGAAGTTTTACAAGAATCATTACGAACCCGGCAAGCCGATTCAATTTGTTGTTAAAGTTCCTGGTAGGACTTCTAGATTGCTATTCGCTTCCTACTCTTCTTGATGCTTATTCTAAAGTAGACCCAAAGCAATCAATAGGCATTCTCTCTCAACAGGCTCAAAACGTACATGATAAAGCCTGGGGTAAAGAGTGGCCACATTGCAAGGGACAGATAAGGAGCACCGAGATTGCAAAACCGCCAGATGACTGTGAGATCGAGGTGCCCGAATCGCTCGACTACGATTGCTTCATAGGAATCGAGGAGCTCACAGAAGCTCTCTACTGTCCCCCAATGGATGTTGTTATTGCTCGTGGCGAGTACGAGAAGCTCCGGAAATACTTGGAAGAGGCGTTGGGGAAAAACGAGCGCGCGTTTATAATAACTGGCCAGCCCGGCATCAGTTCGTAATGCAGCAGTCGTTTTATCTTGAGTGAAATGCTGATTTCTGCTTTTCAATCTGGGAAAAACCACATTTCTCTTATATCTCTTGTTATATCGTCTCGAACGAAAGCTTCCAACCGCTGTTCAGTTCAACGTGAGCCATTATTTCGTTTTTGACGAACACGGCGGCAAGGTGTACCCTCATACCGATCCTGCCCCGCGGAGCCTTAATGATCAGTGTTGGGCATTGATCGACAGCAATTCAGATAATGTGTCTCCTGGCCCCTTCCTCACATACGGAAGTCGATGTATCATTCTGGCGTCTTCACCAAACTCCGAGAGATGGAAGCAGTGGAAGAAGTATAGCAGCGCCATTTGTTTAGTGTCGGAGTTGCCTGAGCTGCTAGAAATAGCTGCCATAGTGTAAGTTGTTTGCTATTTGATGGATATCCCTCCTTACAAACTTCAATGCAGAAAAGAAACTTCAGGCGATGTTTCCCAAACTCTGTGTCACGTTGGTAAAGTCGGGCCATTGATTCGGACCGTCCTTTTGATGCAGAAATTGGACCAGCCAACAAGTTTCGAAAATGATGCAATAAAGGCAGCAAACAAGTTATGTGAAAAAGCATCCAGCCTCGTTATTACCAGAGGTGCAGACACCTCCCCACAAGCACCTACTAGTGACGGTTCCACTATCCTCTTTCTACGACCTTACCGCCCTGAGGGTGTCATACCGGGGGCAGTGCCAATTATTCATCCCAACACAGTATCTTTGGGACATATTCAAGACAGCACGGAAGGAGTTAAAGAATCGTGACTCACTGAAGCTGTTCTTTCTCCTCAGCTCACATGCTCTGACACGAAGCGCTGCTGGTTGGAATCTGGAGATGAGAATGCATGAGTGGATGTGTAGCGGTGGGGCTCCCATTGATCTCATTCCTGCAAGTGGCCGCACCGGTGCACTTTCAATCACGCCTTCAACCAATCTGGTTCCTGGGACCTTGGCTGGTCTAAATCAGCCCAAGGGCGCATCTTTCTATTGGATGCCATCGGTGTCTAATTTCCCTGGGATAGATGCTGTTTTAGGCGACACAGACGGGAATATATTTACCGTGCAATGCTCGATTGCAACGGACCATTCTGCACCCAATGACAGAATCTTAAAAGCAAGGCAGAGTATCCCCTCCGCCATTCGAAACGCCTGTAGTTGGCATCATGTTGTTGTTTCAGACACATTAGCAACAGCAAAAAAGCAAGGGTCTCAGGCTGTAAGCCAATTACAGAAAACTCCAGGGGAGCAAGCTAGCGCGCAAGTCTTGATTAACATGAAGGTTTGGTATTGTACTTTTGTATGATTGGACTGGGACAGCTGGTGCTTCTAATTTCTGCCTTCAAACATTCTTTTGCTTCCTTGTATTTTTTGTTTGTTCAGATGTCAATGTTTCAATCTCACGTATCAGTTTCTCTCGGTGAATATAAATTGATTGTCTATAAGCATATTGGTCTACTGAGAACGTGTAGTGGGCAAAGGCATGCAGGGATACTAATTCCAAAGTTCAAATCTTTATTCAGTGAGAATTGGAATTAATATTCCGACCTGGGGGTGCGGAGGATACAGATTCCGATAACCCATATCCTCCACTGTTGTCAGTAAATTGATATGCCTACAGAGTAACCTTGAGTGTACGAACTTGATCTGTGTTAGGGGAGGTGGGTGGGTGAAAACAAATTGTACAACTTGATCTGTGTTAAGGGAGGTGGGTGGGTAAAAGTGAATCCGTTGTTGGGAGAGAAGAATGGAAGGGATTCCTGGAATGTGGATAATCGCTTGATGACGGTAAGAAGAAAGGATGGGGAAACTCAAGACGTGGGCGCAGTACTTTTACTTGTACTTTTTACGTGCATTCATTTCAGCATTTCCTTAGATAAAAATTATTTGTCCATCTGTATGTTAGCAGCGTGAATTGGAGCTAGTTGAACTCTTGAAATATAGATGCAAAATGTTCATGTTTCTTGGACGCAGCTGGACGTGGGATCAAATAGGAATCTATTATTGCCATGGCTTCTCAGTGATAGGCTTGAAGGCTTTATGTATACAGGAAATATCAATAAACGAATAACGCGTACAAGACTATGACCAGCCAGAAAGTTCGGAGCGAGAAGAAGATATCTAGGTAATAATGAGTATGATAGCAAGCAATGTCAGCGGAGACATACCAAAATTCAAAACTATCATCAGTCAAGTCAATTGCGGTCTCTCTAGTTCGTCCACCAGCAATTACATTACGTTTCTTCCAACCCATGCAGAGAATCTCATCAGGTTCCTCCTGCTCCAACTGAGTACTCTGCCTGCCCAGACCGCCAGCGATAGTTCTGCGTGCATTGATGCCGGTGAACACCTCTTCTTTTTTTGTCAAATCTCCTGTCTCAGTTTTCTCAGTTGAACCTCTGTTTCGCTCAGCATCACCAGAGTCTTGCTCAGAAGCGGTATGATGAGTATGCTCATCATCAGCTTCTTCTCTGGAGTCCTTCAATCTGGATGTAATTTGCCTCTCATTCATACCCATGCATAAGGTTATTTGGGCGGTAGGATGGGTTACGGGGGGTGTGGCGACGGGCATGTTGTTTGGTGCGAACCAATACGGCTTGTTGTTTGGTGCGAGCCACTGCTGTATACGTCAGTTTAACAATCATAGTCAACATGAGTAAAATTTACTTTGACTTTTGTTTCAGAGTATGACTAGTGCACGAGGAAGCTGGAAGCTCGTTCACACTCCATGGGATTGAATAAATGGAGGCTGGAATTATTTCAGGAAAATAGTTTGTAAATAATAAAGTTTTCCGCCACAGATTCCCACTGAAAAAGAATACAAATCCCACCTGAAAAATATAAAGAAAAAAAGTATCTTTTCCATATATAATCCTGGCCAAAAAACTCTGTGAAATCTAATCAGCATTCCACTGGGAAAAGAAGGTCAATTTCACTTGGTAAATTGCCACAATTCCTTTTGAAAAAGGAAATGAAATTAATGGTCTTTTTTGCTGGGAAAACATGGTCTTTTTCGCATGTAAAAGGTCTTGTAAGTTGTGTTCTTTCCCGATTGAAATCTTTGTTTTATTCCGCCATCAACATGCGGTACCCAGTTACTGCCAGTTACTGCCCTGTTCCTGGCTGGTTGCAGGGTCTAAGCAAGCTAGATGCTCGGAAACTTAGATGAATTTCATTGCTCCAGGACTGAGCCACAGATGCTGGTGCTGTACCGTTATAAGAAAAGCAATAAATAAAAAATTTATTGTGCATGACAGGGAGAAGTTGCAATGCTCCAGTACTAAGACCCAAGCATCATCATGATTGTGGAGGGAAGAGAACTAGAGCAGGCGCCAAATTGGATTATTCAGCACATCCCCCGGATGAGCTTTGTCATCATCTAGAGCGCTTAAATTCTTCTTCCAAACTTGCTATTGAGCACAGCAAACATCACCATTGGCTGCTAGCAGGATCCTCTGGAGGTTTATTTGGAGTTGAGAACCCTTTTTGTTAGGGGGCTACTTTGGTTGGGGGTATTTTCCTTGGTGAGGTGTCACTTCTCCCTGAAGCTTATCACCAAGAGATTGGGACGTATTGGGGTCATTTTCAAGCCCTGATTCACCGCTTTCCAACGCACTTTACGCTCAGTAAATCCGTTGGGCCATTCCGGAGATATGGCCTCCTCATTCCTCCCCTTCCTCCCAAAACTCCGCTCTTTGTATCTCGGTCAATTCTTACCGGAATTTCTTGACCTGGGACTCATTTTGAACGCGTTTTTCACGCGTTCGCCAACGCCGCCACCCCCGTCTAATTCCTCCATTCTGTTCTCAAGATAATCCCTGATCACTGTTTCCTACCTCCCACAACTCCTCCTCCTCATCACCCTGGCCCATTCATTTCTCTAGCCATGTGTTCTGCTCACTGTGGCATGTCTTCAGCATCCCCTCCTTACTCTCTTTTACCTTTGGCACAAGGCATTGCCCTCAGTATTCTGGATTCGCTCTGGGAGCCCTTCAGTGGGTACCTATCTATGGATGGTAGGCTAAGTAGAAATAGGTATTTGGCAGCCTTCTTTCTCTCCTTATCACTGGCAGTCATTTCCTGCTAGCCCCTCAGTGCTAGTAGTCCCTCCTGCTGTCACATCCTCTCCTCTTCCCTTCCAACACCACTTCACCCTTGCACCCCACAAGAGTGATATTCACAGCTCTGGATCCTATGATGTGTTGCTGCATATGGAGACACCTTGGGGGAGATCTACATGTCCAGGGAGAGGGATAGCCTGGCCCTAGGACACTTTGATCCATGTATCCTGTGAGTCACTCACCCCACTAGTAAGGCTCTGTGTGATTAGAAGGTTTGGTTTGGATCCACCCTTTCAAGGGTAGCAAAGTTCTTCTCACCATGCTTTTTATGCATGCCCTTTTTACCTCTTTCTCATTCCTTCATTTTGTTGATGTTGATGTTGGGAAGATTTCACAAAAGGTTTTTTCCCTTACTCCCTGGTTTTTTTTTGGTAGACCACAGTTTGGTCTAGTGGGGGAGAGTGTAACAGCTATAGATTCACTGACAGCTTAACTGTCATTCCAGTGCTTATTTACCCTTAGTTCTTCTTCTGCCTGCCACATCAGCTGCTCTACTCAATAGATTGGGTTGTGTTGATGTTTGGTGGGATTTGAAGGCTCTTAGCTGGTATCCAGCTTCTGCTACATTTCTGTCTGCATACCTGCCTCTCCCGCCTCTTAGCCTCACAGCCAGGAGGCCTTACAAAAGATCAGATGTTTAGCCACCCGTTGTAGACTTATTTTGATTAGGAAATTTTAGTGGCCATACATGATATTGTAAATACAGTCTAACTAATGCAGAGTCAAAAGTGGTTCCTGTCACTGAGCAATGAAATTCATCTAAGTTTCTGAGCATCTAGCTTGCTTAGACCCTGCAACTGGTCAGCAACAGGGCAATAACTGGCAGTAACTGGGTACCGCATGTTGATGGCGGAATAAAACAAAGATTTCAATTGGGAAAGAACACAGCTTACAAGACCTTTTACATGCGAAAAAGACCATGTTTTCCCAGCGGAAAAGACCATTAATTTCATTTCCTTTTTCAAAAGGAATTGTGGCAATTTACCCAGCGAAATTGACCTTTTTTTCCCAGTGGAATGCTGATTAGATT
The DNA here is from genome assembly GCA_009733575.1 of Gymnopus androsaceus JB14. NCBI lineage: Eukaryota > Fungi > Basidiomycota > Agaricomycetes > Agaricales > Omphalotaceae > Gymnopus > Gymnopus androsaceus. The sequence goes on from ML770249.1 coordinate 7,088, forward strand.
TCACAGAGTTTTTTTGGCCAGAATTATATATGGAAAAGATACTTTTTTTCTTTATATTTTTCAGGTGGGATTTGTATTCCTTTTCAGTGGGAATCTGTGGCAGAAAACTTCATTATTTACAAACTGTTTTCCTGAAATAATTCCAGCCTCCATTTATTCGATCCCGCAGAGTGTCAGTTAGCAAAGGTATTTCATCCAACGACCTCTCCAAAAGAATAACAAAACATCTCATTCTTTCGTCAACTTCAGTGGCTTATCAAAATCAGCTTGGGCCACTCAGCTCACCGGGAATTTCGCATTTTAGTTCTCAACTGCGAGTTAGACTTACCTATAGTTGACGAGTGGTGCGCAGGACCGTGTTAGGGATTTTAGAAAATGACACTGAGCAATAATCACAAATAAAAGATGCTGCTCACTCGGAACCACAAAATCGAACTGACAGCACTGGAACTGTCTCTCGCAAACCGAAAACGCGAACGTAAAAGGTGACAACAGTGCACCTCAACGAGCACGATCTAATAAACGCACTCGACGCAGTTGCTCAATCATCAACTTAAGGACATCTTAAATCATAATGACAACTCCAGTAACACACAATCAAACCACAACTTCAACAACAACCAAAAACATAACCGGCTTTCCAATACCAATCAAAACAGAAAGAATATCCTCTGTACATCTGAAGATATTCCTATTCCCGAACAAAATCTGGACGCCCCCGTTCCCGGCCTTCCGTCAGTAACGGTCCCCTCGCCCGCCAGATTCAAGACACAAATGAAACTTACATACGTCGCTTGCCTCATTTCCGTAACAACACGTACCTCATAATTATTTCCCAATCACCAGGCTCAGTGCCCTGCTTACCTGCAAAATATTTATGCATTCATTTAGCTGTAGACACTTAGTAAATAACCAACTAGGGAATCTATTCCATCAAAACTTATTCAAATTATAAATATTTTCAACTCTGAAACATAACGAACAAAACTGACATTGTGATTTACTATACAGAAGTAACAAGCCAAAACAGGGAAACAGAAGCCATCCATTTCGATACCAAGGAATAAAGCATCTCCATATCCATTGACCAAATCAAGTATGTCAAACAGAGTATATTATCAAAACAACAATATAACTCGAGCGCTAACCGACTTATCGTTGAATGCTTCCTAGTATGTATCGAACCTTGAAAGCGCAAGATTTGCCAGCGAGTGATGAAATGTCATGTAGATGAAGAAGGGTCTTGTAAACAGTAACGATAGGTATAAACTCACAACCTTGCTCTTTCTGCATCCCGTATTGCCTTCACAGATCTCTTTAAGGAAGGTTTCTAAACAAACTCGACTATAGTTTAGACAAGACCCTGGCCCATTCTTCTCCATTCACCGACATACCCATACTACATACCAACTCGACAAAATCTCCGTTGCAACAACGCACAAGAGAGATTCCGGATAACCATCTTAGCTACACATAGAGACTACCGCAAGACACACAAACCTTCGAGGCACAGCAAAAGTCACACCCACGAGTACTCGTATGGAGGAGACACAGTGAATGGAAATGCAAATCTAGATATGCGAGTACGACTACCAACAGGCGCTTTGTGGCAGCCGCTAGCACACGCCGAGATCTAGGAACTCCACTGCCTTGCCGAGAGATAACATGGCTTACGGTAGTGCTTCTCATTCTCTCTCTACCTTAACAATGGAAATCTCCTTCCTTTGTGTATACATTCAGATTCATACCTAAAAATATTATGCTAATGCACAGAGTAGATGGTACTCTACATCACAAAAGTTACCAAGTATTCCCGGTACGCCCGGTACGTTGTATGAGGGAAACTCTTTTAAACACCATAGTAAGCGTATCTGCATGAAAGTAGCTATCATCATCAGCGATCTCATAACTCCTCAGAAGTTACGCCTTACGTATTCGGCTACGTTTCTCAAGTCTACACATTAAGTCAGGGTTCTTCGAATATTCCTGGTCGTCAACTAAGAGGGAAGTTCATACACAGGCCTATATATACGCAAATACACAAAACCCAGACCAATGTCTTACCAATATAGGCACGCTGAGTCCCCAGAAATCTAGAAATTGAAGTGTAAATACACACCACCGTCCACAAGAAACGTAGCGGCAATGAGTTATAACCGCCTGCAAACTTGAGTCACAAGTGGGTATCATCGAATCGTACTGAGGTCCACCTTAGATCATAAGAAATCTGAGGAGACGTGGGCTTGTATCATGACCCACACATAAGATACATTGAATAATTGAACCTTTACAGTTACTTCGGAACCTCACACATCCATATAACACGAACAAATTACGTTCAGAGTAGTGGGCGTCAAAGGATGAGATCTTAGGGTAAGTTCACATCGACTAATCAGGTATCAAGCTTGCCGACGATCAAAAATTGAAAGATATAATGACGTACATTACCTGCGTCGACTGTAAAACTATTATCAATCTTACATAAAAAAAGCGCGTATAGCGTGTGATTAATGCTGAACGCTCTCGTACCACAACTTACCTGAAGCTTGTTCTCAAACCTTTCGACAAAACTTGCAACTCGTGACCAAATTCAGGTGCATAGCGCAAAACTCCACATATCTTGTATTCTGAGGAAAGGGATTGGATTATAGAGGTGACTAAATTCGAGAGCATAGCACTTACACACACGTTTGGGACACGGCTGTCAACATTCTCGAAAGATCTCCACTGCCACTGAACCGAGGTCGGTCTCACTGGTCAACAGTATGAGATCCTATATACAACCTTCACGCCACTCCGTTCCGCTCCCATCAGCTCGAGCGATATACCTCACACTCATCACTCGCCCTTTCCCCATCATACCTCCACGAGCTCAGATAAACGCCGCAGGAAAAGATCTCCATCTTGAGTATCGCACGTCCAAACCTCAACCCTGTTACCCTTTCAAACTTCTGGCATTTTGACCCTGCGGAGCATTCCAAGAGCCATACCGTCTCATACATCATCTGACAAACGGAAAAGACACATACGCATTCGCAATCAGTATTTGATCCTCTTACGGATACGATAAGATGACAGATATGGAGATACACATGGGTCGTACGGATTCGCTTTGTGATCTTCTGATGGTCAACAGGGATTCAGGTAAAGGTCATCCGGACCACGTTTTAGGGCACGGCTTGGTGCTGTGCGCTCACGTCGAATGGGAGAAGAGAACCTTGGAGTTACCTGGTGAAATTCTTCAGAGTATTCTAAACGAGTGAGAACGCGATACAGGTACGTAAGGAAGAAGGAACTCAAGGAGTTATTTGTGTGCGCACAAAACAAATAGATGATCATCTTGGAATATGTATTGGTGCTCATACAAGTGGAATAGTAAGTGAAGATACTGTCTACTCCTGACCACATTGCTCATTCGATACATCAGGACTTTAGGGTTCATGCTAATTCTGTAAAACTTGCTACACCGAATTATTCAAATACTGAAACCCCTTGGTTGAACGTTGAAGTGAAGCTCCTGGTCCAGCCGCATGCAGGGCAGACAGGATGGGTAAAGGATGTTTTCGTGGATTCCAACCGATCTTTACGACTCGTCGTCTACCTTTGTAGTGGAAAGACCTGTACCGTTGGCCACTCGGAAGTACTGGAACGTTGGTAAGTTACGGAGGACTTGTAGCTTTCACGTCTATTAATGCTATATCAAGGACTGGAAAACTGCTGCTAGATCATCAACCACTTAAACCTCACCAAAGCCAGTTTGATGTGGATGTGCCGTGGAAAGACGTTGAAGTAGTCATACAGTCTGGGTCATTTGTCTCCTCCATTGGCATTGTCAAGGATGTTCGACGAGATTTCAGAGGCTCATTGCGTGTCTTATTATGGATCGTCCAGCATAACTGTTCGGTTGAGGTTGATCACTCCGCTGTCATGGAACGCCGGTGTGTACAACTTGCGCGTCCGATTTCATCTAATGATACCTTTTATAGAACCTTCATGCCATTGTTGGAATCCCTCCCGCTTCATGACCATCAACTCAAAAGGTTCAGCGTCAATTCTACTTTTGAAGCGATGCGGACAGGGCCAGTGCCTTGGGTTGGCTTACTGGTGGATTTCGTCAAAGGGGAGTATAAATCAGAGCATGGCGCTGTCAGAGATGTGAATCGATATGCAGTGGATTCACAGAACCCTCAAGGACGGAGTGGACTGACGCTTACTGTAGAGCGCTACACCTTCTCTGCCAACTCATCCAATCGACTGGTGAAGGTAGACTACAATGCAGTCAGGTATCATAAGTATGTGTTCCCTTTCCGCACTGGAAGATAATCTGATCATCCCTAGGACCAAACATCTCCTATGTGATGTATTTATGCCTACCGCCAAACAGTCATTCTACATACCCAACACTGTTTATGATCAACAGTTTCCTGACGTTCTGGAGTCAGTCCCTGTTTGATGCATCGACACCATTGCCCATTGCATCGACACCAATGCCAAACGATTTCGAGAGGGAGACCATCTTCACCGGTATTTGGGCTCCTGACTACGTATATCCGGACCCTCTAGAGTCACCACTATCTCCCGATCCCGTGCATGCATCCGAGTCACCACCACCTCCTGATCCTCGGCGTACATCTCCACCTTTGCCCGAACCACCCCTGCAGCATTGGATCCTACATCCAAAGCTTTTGGGTATTCCGATCCAGGTCGACATAAACGGTGGAGAACTGGACACCTCAACAAAAAAGGCTGGGATTTTTGTGAAGACGATCAACAGTGTGAATGGGATTAGTGTGGTATGTCAGCACTTTGGCAAGACTATAACTGTCCCATACACATCTGTTGTCTCATTCCACGAGCGTCCAAAACCTGCGACGGAGAAAGGTCTAATGGTTGTTGCACGAGGTAGTCCTCAGTTTATCGGGACGTTTGTTCGCCAGATATACCACTTCTACGAAAACGAGAAGACCGATGAAAATCATATGCTCGTGGCTGCCAAAATTGATCGCTCTGGGTCTCTCGAAACTCATGCATCTGACTTTCTTGATGTGCATCCCTTGGATTTGGAATATGTTCAGGAGACTCCCGAGGAGCGTAAACATTCCAAGACTTTCTTGGAGTACGACAGGGCAGAGATGAGATATACATATGGTGTTCAGATCAGACCTCGAAACACTGACTTTTACCGTTGAATTCGTAGTCATGTCCATATATATAGAGTACTTATTGTAATCTTTATGTATAATACTAAACGATGTGAATACTAAACAATGTGCATTTGGCACAAGGACAATATATTGTATAACAATAAACAATAAGCGATTCACATTTGGCACAAGGACGATTGGCACATGGTCCGCAATGACCTAAATCTAGTACGACAGGAGTTATTGTCTGGTACAGCCTAAATACGATCTTTTGAATCAGGGCTACACCATCTCAGCAATGCAGTCCTCTCTCTCAAATCTGGACCCGGATGCTAGTGTAAGTTGCCTTGATGAATTTTGTTGGCGGCTTGCAGCTGATGCTTTTAACACTCAGCCCAAACCATTCGATGACGGAGTAACTGGACACTGGGCACAGAGTCCTTGGAAGTTTCGACGCTTTGGCATCAAGGTCAGTCTGGCCAGTACTTCTTACTACTTGGTCGCTAATGC